>APFE030425151.1:1518-47424 GCA_000404065.3 Pinus taeda
CATATGCCACCATCTCTGTTTTTGGTCAACAAAGGAAACTTTACAGAGAGACCTTGATGAAATACATGGTGAGTAGTGCAGAAAAACCACAGAATTTCCCTATATACTCCATGCATTGTGATATGGACTCTTTTATCTTGTACAATTCTAACAATGGAAAAAATGAAATCACAGCTGTAGAAGAAAAACACAAATCACCTGACAGTGAAAACATATTTCATTGGTCTCTATGGCATTTGGATTTTGATGGCTCTGTAAATAGATTAGGAGCAGGTGTAGGAGTTTGGATTCACAACATGGAAAATAATCATTTTGAAGGTCATGCATTTAGATTAAACTTTAAATGCACAAACCACATGGCAGAATATGAAGCTCTAATCTTAGGACTACAAATGGTTAGAAAACTTGGAGCCAAGAGAGTTTCTATCATGGGAGACTCAGAATTGACTATAAAGCAAATCAAAGATCAAAACTTTGTGAATAATCCCAGACTTAGCCAATACAGAGAGACTGTCCTAGATTTGATTAAGGACCCTCTTGAAACTGATTTTGCTACTATTCCTAGGAAACAGAATATGCAAGCTCACAATCTTGCCACTTTTGCTAGTACCCGCAAGTTGTATTTTCAGCCCAACCACAAGTACACTACAGAAGTGAGACATAGGCCTAGTATACTTGACAATTTGAAATATTGGCAGATTTTCTCACAAGATTCTCAAATCTATGATTTCATGAATTCTGAAGGAGAGTTTCAAAATCATAATATAGATACTGATTGTACCTTAGATAATAACATAGATAGTGAGATAGATATAAATGCTTTAGATGTAGGTAAACCCACTAATTTCATTAAAGTAGAAATAGATAACTTAGAAAAGATAGAAATAGAAGAAATAATGAATGATGATCCTGAAATTCTAAACGTTAAAAATAACTTTTTACATAAGGGATTAGTCCCATTAGAAGATTTATTTGATTCAAATGATGTAGCTAGGAAACCAAAAATGGAGCCTTTAAGAGCAGACATAGAAGAATGTAACATAGGAACAGAAGAAAAAACCAAGCTTATCAAAATTTCCAAAGCATTACCTCCAGATGAAAAGCTGAAATACATAAGTTTGTTCAAAGAGTTTCAAGATTTCTTTGCTTAGAGTTATGAAGACCTTAAGTCTTATGATACTAGCATAATTCAACATAAGATTCCCATCAAAGAAGATCATAAACCCTTTAAACAAAAGATTAGGAGAATTAATCCAATTCTTATGCCATTAATTGAAAAAGAAGTGAAAAGGAGCTATGATGCACAAATCATAACACCAATTAGATATTCTGATTGGGTCTCTAATTTAGTCACTACTAGGAAGAAAACATGAGAAATCAGACTCTGTGTTGATTTCAGGAACTTGAACAAAGTGTCATTAAAAGATAACCACCCTCTTCCTAAAATGGACCACATTCTCCAGAGGGTAGCAGGCTCATCCATAATTTCATTGCTTGATGGATTTTCTGGATACAGTCAAATCTTAGTTCAACCAGAGGATCAAGCAAAGACTGCATTTACCACTCACTGGGGTACTTTCATGTATTTGAAAATGCCTTTTGGATCGATGAATGTTGGAGCAACGTTCCAAAGAGCTATGGACATAGCCTTTGCAAAAGAAATCCATGACTTTTTAGTTGTCTACCAAGATGACATCACAATGTTTTCCAAATCAGATAATGAACATCTAGATCACCTAAGAAGAGTTTTCATTAAATGTAGAAAATTTGGCATTTCCTTAAATCCCAAGAAGACACTCTTTGGTCTAGAAGAAGGTAAACTCTTGGGACACATAATATCAAAAGATGGAATTAGAATAGATCCAGCAAGAATAGGGGCAATCTTGACGAACACTCATCTTAGAAACATCAAAGAATTACAATCATTCTTAGGCAAAATAAATTTCCTTAGGAGATTCATTTCTAACTTAGTAGAATTAATAAGAGAACTAAATAACATGTTAAATAAAGATTCAACACTTAAGTGGACAGTAGAGGCTAAACCTTATTTTGAGGCAATCAAAGAAGCCCTTAGTAAAACACCAGTCCTCATAAGTCCTGATTTCCAAAAAGATTTTATAATTTTTTCTTTTGCTTCAAAACATATTATTGCAGCAGCCTTGTTGCAAAATAATGATCAAGGTTATGAGCAACCTATTCCATTTTTCAGCAAATCTTTGAGAGATGCTACACTAAAGTACAACATAATGAGAAAACAAGCACTTGCTTTAGTGAAAACTATTAAATATTTCAGAGTGTACATCTTGTATTCACACATCATTGCTTATGTTCCAAATTTAGTAGTAAAGGACATACTGTCACAGGATGGGCCTGAAGGAAAGAGAGGCAAATGGATTGCCACTATTTTGGAATATGACATAGAAATAAAGCCTACAAAACTTATCAAAGGCCAAGGTTTAGCTAAACTCATGGGTGAATCGAATTGTCAGGCCTTAGATATAAATTTCATTGGTTCCCTAGGTGATCAGGAAGAGATGGCGACTCCATCGATCAATGAACCTTTTATAGATTCACCTTGGTATGCAGATATTATATTTTTTTACTAAACTTACAAGCTCCTCCTGGTTTATCTAGAACTAAAGCTAGATTTTTGAAAATGAAATCAATGAAATATTGTATAATAGATAATGCTTTATTTTGGAAAGATAATGGTGGCATTATATTAAATTGTTTATTGAAAGATGAAGTTGACAAAGTTATGCAAGAATTCCATGCAGGAGATTGTTGAGGACACCTATATTGTAAAACAACTACTGATAAGATTTTAAGGGCAAGTTTTTACTAGCCCACCCTTTTTGCAGATGTCAAAAAACATGTGACCTCCTGTCACAAGTGCCAAATATTTGAGGGCAAAAAGAAACTCTTACCATTACCTCTCAAACCCATCTCCACAAAAATGCCTTTTCAACAATGGGGTTTAGACTTCATTGGGGAAATTCACACATCCTCTTCAGCCCAACATAAATGGATTTTGACAGCCATTGATTACTTTACTAAATGGATAGAATCCATCCCTTCTATATAAGCCACAGACTCTGTCATTATCTCATTCCTTGAAAACAATATCCTTTCAATATTTGGATGCCCCCAAAAGCTCATTACTGATAATGCAACTACTTTCAAATCCAAGAAAATGGTAGACTTTTGTAACAAATATCACATTACCCTTGGCCATTCCATTGCCTATTACCCTCAAGGTAATGGACTTGCAGAATCCTCAAACAAAAGCCTTGGTAATATCATCAAGAAACTGCTAGAAGACAACAAGAAGACCTAGAATAAAATGTTGGTAAATGCCTTATGGGCAGACAGACTAACTACCAAAATGTCCATTGGTACATCTCCTTATCAACTAGTATATGGAATGGATGTTGTTTTTCCATCCTCTTTAGGATTACCAGTGATGAAAATGATTCAAGAGCTGCAAGTAGAACCAAATGATATCCAAAGGAGGATAAATCAAACAATACATTTGCAGCAAACCAGAGAAGAAGTCTATGTCAAATCACAAGTGATCCAGGATAAAATGAAAAATATTTTTGACAAGAAGAACAAATCTGATGATTTTTACATAGGCGATAAAGTTCTCGAATGGGATTCTAGAAGAGAAGAGAAGGGTAAACATGGAAAATTTGATTTCCTATGGCAAGGCCCTTACATCATTTATGGTTACAGAGGTAACAATGCATTTTTCTTGAGACAGTTAGATGGAACAGATCTAGCAGGAGGACCTGTCAATGGTAGAATGCTGAAGCATTACTTATCCACAGATTAACAATAGTTCATTTTACTTTTCTCATTGTATATAACATTGCAGAGTTTAGATTGGATTGGATGGTAATCTTTTAAAGTTGAAGCCCGGAGAGAAGGCCCTGAGCTTTGAAAGATGTACCATCATATGTATGAATAAAGAAGATCATAGAGGAGCAGTCACATGGAAACCAAAGTTAGAATTTCAAAGGCTATTGGTCTTAAAGTTCTTGACATTTCACCAGGAAATGCCATCCCCATGTGGAGCCACTGTTAGGGTCCTATAATAATAGGATTCATAATTTTGAATTGGCTATGGTTAGTCTTGTAATATTGTACATACTTTTGCTTTCTGCAAAATATTTTCCATATTAAAAATTAAAAAATGTAAAGAGGGTATGTATTAAAAGAATAATCAAAGGACAAACATAAAGAAAAAAGGATAAAAAAAGTAAAAAATATGAACCCCAAAAAGAGATAAAAATAGATCAGGAAAGTGTGCAAATTCAAATGCCACTACTTTTTACTTTTCTTTTTAAAATAAGATTGTGTGCAACTTTTCAAAAATGCCACAATCCACGATGGTCAAATAGCTTAATCATGACTCGTTCATGCTTTAAATTTCATGTTGATAGATAGAGAATAAAGATCTAGCCAAACTGTTTAACCTTGGTAGATTAGTAGTTAGTTAAAGAATACGCATGAGCTCATCAGTTTAATCTGAGCCATTGGAAGTTATAAGGTTAAAATTAGATAGTTTTCTTATCAAAATAAAAAGAAATAAAGGGTCAAAAAGCTCAAGTGAACCCAATAAATGAAGAGAAAATGTTGCAAATGCACAAGGTTGCTAAGTCAAAAGCACATTCATCATGCTTAATCATATGTTTCATGTGCAGGAGGAATGGTGAAAGAAAAAGGATATTCACCAAAGCTTGGTTACTAAATTTCCCCTCATTTCACTACACGCACACATACTTATTTGCTAATTTCCCCCATTATCCCTTCATTACTTATAAATACCCTTTCCCCTCATTTTGACCTTTACCCCTTGGTTTCACACATTCCCGTAGAAATTACCCTTCAAAAATCATCCTCCCTTACCAAAACCCCTTTTCCTTAGTGTGAAACCCATTCCCCATTACAAATATCACTTTTCCCCATTATTAATTTCCTTTTCCCCTTAAAAACCCATAAAAACCCTTTATCTTAAGTTTTTATTTACTATGCCCCTGCATTATGTAATTAATGTCCCCACTTTATATTTCTCTGTTACCCTTTTTAACCCACCAACCCTTGGTGCAGTTAAAAAACCCCGCCATATAACCCATGGTCCCACCTTATTGACCTGCTGCTTATATTAAATCCCGAAATTATTCATTAATTAATTACAATTCTTTGTAATTAAACCTTGGGCCTCGCCAATCACTTTCTCGACTTCGTTCGTGCAACTCAACTGCGCGATATCCCTTCGATCTCCCACCCCCAGATCCAATGACGCATAACCATATCGCGCGGATTCATCCTCCGACCATTAACAACCCAAGAGCACGTGATATTCGTGGTTTTGGCCGAGCGCTGTTTGGCTACGTGGCAACACCATGTTATATCGCGTGCTTGCGAAAAATACTGCCTGTCATCCAAAAGCGGTGCAATATCGCACAAAACCACCTCCCCGCCTAAACCAAAAACTACCCACTGCTCATTCAATAAATTCTGTGCCAAAATGTAACCGTTATCGGTTAAAAGGCCAAAAAAGCCCCAAATTTCTCTTTTCGCTCGTTTTTCATTGCAAACTGCTGCTTAGCCAATTGTGACACCCTAAACCTCCGAGCGGCCAATTCAGCCACCTTTTGCCACCTGAAGGCACTGCAGATACCCAGTTGAAGCAACCGATTGATAGTTGAAGCCTCAGTACCTTTTGCAGCTACCACAGAAACATGTCTTCACACCAAACCGTTAAATTCCAGGTATTCTTGAAAGAACCAGAACGACCCTGTAAATTTGAATTGTAAATGATAATTCTGAAAGGTTAATTGATTAAATTAATTAAAAAACCTTCCTGAATTGAAGAGAAACCTACTGTATATCCTAAACCCTCTTTTACAGACTATAATTACCCTTCCACTGTCCAGAGCTCCTAAACCTTACTCCCAAAACCATTAAAAGCATAATTCAACTCATTAAACCCAATTATGGCTTCCCTAACCTCTCTGGATGTAAGACCTATGCAAAACCCTCACCTGGATATTGACCACCTTGCATTAGCCGATAGAGACTTTCAAATTAAAGACACTTCTTCCCCTGCCTACCTACTAAAACTCCATTGCTAGAGTAAAGACAAGTTTTTAAATTAGAATGATGACATTCACCTTTAGGAGTCAAATTTTCCCAAGTACTTGTTTCCACAGGTACACCCATTCCTAGAAATCATCCACTTCTGCCAAGCATGCTATATTCCAAGTCAGAGAGACATAGTCACCCCTAATTAGTAGGTTTTGTTCAAAATTACAACAGAAGCAATTAATCAAATGTCGGAAATCCAGCCAAGCCAAAATGAGACCCCATTTTCAATTGAAGGCTTGCTTGAACTCTACACCAAGCTAGACATTCCCAAGAAAGCTCAGATTATTCAAACTTTCATCATTAAAGAGTCTCACACTCCAACGGATAGTCCTCCATATGCTGCCACCATTTTTTTGAGAGAGGCAGAAAAATTATTACCATGCTCTCTTGCATTTTAGGGTACACCACATATGAACATGTGGATGAGGTTTTCTTGGCTTTCCTTTCTATCTTTTTCCAATGCAAGCCTCCTGCTATAATTTATAACTATGCTCAATTCATAGCAGATATAATTCATGAACAATTCATTAGACTACCAAATGAGAGAGTATTCAAATACTCATCTGTATTGTTTCATATGTCCTTATATTATTAGTTAGACAAGTTTCCAATCAACATTCAGTAGTTAGACACCAAAGGAAATCCAAGATCAGTCATCTATTGGACACCATTGATACAAATGTATTCCATTGTATTTACTTACAAAGACTTCATTGAATCATTTGTTCATCCTATTATAAACATGCTAACCAGTAGCTATCAGCCCAGGATCAATCAAGAGATTAAAAGAGTTTTATAGTTGGCAAAGAACAGTAAAGTGGGAGACTGGTGTCTATACCAGGACCACATAGAGATCAGGATACATGGATGCCAACTAGCTCCCTACAAGTTTCCCAAATACCTCCCCATTAGGATATTTGCATTAGAGTACTTTAGGCAGATTATAAACTTCGATGAAGTCAATTTCTTATCAGTTAGGAAAAAGACCCAGTTTAAAATGAAAAAACAATTGGGCCCCTTTATTTGTAATAATAGGGAACATGGACCAGAGGTCAATAAGATTCAACAACAGATGAATTTCAAGAATAGTTTTATGTGGAAATATGACTCTCATGGAGTCTTAAATAAACTGAGACTCTAAGTCAAATTGGGTCCTTTCATACATCATCTCAGGCCAGACATTGAGAGATTTGCCAACCATTTAGAATGGTTGGAAAACACTTTGATAGATATGGAAAAACTATAGTAGAAGTGGAGAATACATGAATAGATGTGGAAAAGTAGATTGATACTAGTTCAATCTTGCAGGTTCCAGCCCTAGGAGAACAGATGAATATTCCTCCTATTTTGCAGACTCCAGCCAATGAAGACAAAAATGCAAAGAGAACTAGGGGAAGAAGGTTCTAGTTTAGCCATGGAAACCACATATGACCAATTTGAGATCAGTTACAGGAAGAGGCCCAATCTTAATCATGTAACTGAACAAGAAGACACCATTAGAACAATGGAAATCACTGACACTGACACATGGTGGGAAGGAGCAAAGGCCCAACAGCTTCAGAAGAAACACACTAGCCTTCTACATCAAACACTCAACTTATTAAGAAACAACTCAACATTGAAGTCTCTTCATCCACCAGGCCAGTGGATAAAGAGAAAGATATTAAAGAGAGGTACAAGGAAATTAAGTTAAGGAATGATACATTGAAGGCTGAGACTTATGCCCAATACTTCAAGCAAACACCTACCAATCAAAATAGGTTAATGTCAGCCTTTGACATTAAGACTAGGAAGATGCAAATGACATGCATGCAACCTATAGTCCTGCAGCCAAGATCATCAACAGACTATAAGAAAACAGACTTTGAAGTTTTGGCTAGGGATGTTCAACCCATTGACCAAATTGAGTTTCACAAACAGGAGGGTGAGATGATCTATTCCACCATGACAAACAAAGCTATGACTGTGCACAAACTCCAAGGCTCACTAGATAATATCACATCATAGTACAAGCTAGAAAAGGCCTCCTCACAGGCTAAGGACCGCAGAATCAATTCACTGGAAGACTTGGTGGTTGAGCTTGGACATAATCCCAATGATGTCAAGGCTGCTGAGAAATTGATAAAGAAGAAAAATGAGGATATTGATGCTCTCAAAAAATAATTGAAGCTGCTACATTCAGAACATCCACAGACCAAGGAGGTCCTTGAGAGCCAAACTTAGCAGGAGGAAATGATGGACCTTGTTCTACAACCTAATGACCAATTGAAAGAAATGGAGAAAGAGTTGGACAACATAATACAGCCGAAACAGGCCAGCCTTGAGACTGCCACTTCCATTGCCATTCCAACAGTCACTACAACAGTACCATCCACCTTCGCAGCTTCATTGGCTCCCACAGCTCCATTGGCTACAACATTTCCAGCTGCAACAACATCTACATTAGCAATAGGTTCCACAACAGCAGCAACTCAGCCAAGTGATGAGGCAAGAAAATTGGTCAAAGCAATGGAGGACATGTCCATTCAAACCTCTGAGATAAATAGACTCAAAGAATAGTTAAGGAGAATAGAGGATGAGAAGAAAATAGCTCAGATTATGCACAAAGATGAAGTTCAAAAGTCAACCAGGATAAATGAGAGGATAAAGAACTTACAGAAAGAACTAACATTGAAGGAGCCACTTGGCCAAGCTAAAGAACAACTATGGGCCAATATCACTGACTCTGTCAATGATATTTGGCCATCTATACAAGTAAACTTTGAACAGAGTGACTTAGTCAAAGAGGCTACAGAAGCAATACAAAGAGTTAAGGCTGAACTTGGAGACATGCCAGAAGAAGCCACCAAAATAATCCACTTCCTTAACTCTAAAAACAAAAATGAGTTGCAGGAGCTGGACATAGCTGATAGGATTGACACAATACTAGAAGTGAAAAAGGTGCTCACCAAGAGGAATTTAGTGATGAACCTTGAGGACAAATGCCAAACCATGCAACTGGCTATAGACAGGTTCATGGTAATGTTTGATGTTTTGAGGCAGAAAGGTCTACGAAATCCCTTGGTGATAAATGATAAATTGATGCCATAGGAAGACTACAATAGGAGAATCAGAGAGGTGGCAAGGGATCAAGCAAACCATTCTTCTATGAAGGGGATGCCTACAGGAAAGGTTTTATATCAGACATTTGAGAACCTATTTTACCCCTAGCATGAGGTAAAACACCTTTTTGTGAACAAGCCCACCTTTTCTAAGTACACAGAAGCAGATGAAATTTATAGGAAAATGTAAATATAAAGTTACCAGATGGGATATTTGGGAGAAGTTAAATGACTTACTATAAAAATGCACAGTAAAATTGAAAAAGCACAGTAAAAGAAAAGTAACAGGCCAGCCAGATGAAAGAGTATCAAGGTAAAGAGTATCTGTTAAAAGGGCAAAGTAAAAAGAATAGTCAGCGTGAAGACCAACGATAAGGCAGAGAATAAACAACAAAAGATCAAAGCATAAAGACAACACAACCAAATAAACAGGGACAACATACAACAGTTAAACATCTGTCTCTATCTTCTTGCATGAAGATATTTGTTTTCCTAGATTAATTCCCAAGACAGTTTGGGATATTTTGTAAACTATTTTTGTATAAATACTTCATAATTCGAAGTATCGAGGGTGGATTGCTAGACATTTGTAGAGTTGTATTAATCTGAAAACTAAGGGTTCACTGTATCATTTTTTCACGTCAGCAGACTGGACTAAGTAATAAAGAGATTGGATTACAGGATTCATGTGTTGAGCTACTTCAGTGAAGTATGTTTCTTTGTCAAATTGTTATTTCCTTTTGTATTTCACAAACTTGCATGTTATCTAAATTGAATGAATTAACTGGAAATTTATTTCAGAATTTGTTTAAGTACACTCTGTCTTGAATAGTTAATCATTTTAATGTTTTCTTCTGATATCCGTTCTGAGAATCCTTAATTTCTCTCCCATCCTGGTTGACCTCTTTCACTTCCTTCATATTCTGGTTTAAGGAACCCTTAATTTCTCCTTGGATCTAATTGAAACCACTTCACCATCCAACCTTAAGATCTAAATTTACTCAGCTATCTTGTCCTGTAAACACTATTTTTAGAACTTGATCCAGTCCTGTTTGCTTGACATTTGACCCCATAGCCCAATGGTAAAAGACATCCCTCTATCCATCTAAGTAAGTGATCCCACCACCAAATCAAAGTCAAAACCCAAGTACAATCATAACTAGCCTAAAATCAATTAACAAAACAAAGTTAAATCATAAAGAGAGATCCCTCTCTAAGCATTAGGAAGGCTAGATCCTAATCTCCAAAGTAGTTTTGTGGTTATCTCTATCATTTCTTTCAAAACAACTCTAAAGAAATTTTGGAGTGATAACAACTTGCTTGAGGGACATTTGTTGTATGGTTGTAGTCGTATAAATTCCCAATCTCCTACATCAAAACTTTTTTCGCTGCGAGGTTGATCTGCCTGTTGTTTCATTCTATTCTGCGCCAAAGTGAGGTTATCCTTTAAGAGTTGGAGAATTTTTTGTTGATGCTTGATGTGATCTTCCACTGCTTGAACCTTAAAATTTTCTCTTAAATATGATGTGATGGACATTGGATGATATCCATAAAGTGCCATAAATGTGGTCACTTTTGCTGCAATATGGAAGGAAGTGTTATACCACCATCTAGCCAGAGGTAACCATTTGACCCATTGTGTCTGTGTATCAGATACAAAGCAATGAAGATATCCTTCCAAACGTTTGTTCACTATATCAGTTTTCCCATCAGATTGATGATGATAAGATGAACTATGAGCTAACTGAGTACCCAGAAAAGAAAATAATTCTGTCCAAAAATTTCCAGTGAAAATAGGATCTCCGTCGCTTACAATAATCTTTGGGTTTCCATGTAGCTTTTGAATTGTTTCCATAAATGTAGTAGCAACTGTACTAGCTTTAAATGGATGAGATAATGCACAAAAGTGTGCATACTTGGTAATTCTATCAACTACCACCATGATGACACTCTTTCCTTCGGACTTGGGTAAACTTGTGATAAAATCCATTGAAACCTCGTCCCAACGTTGACTTGGAATGGATAAAGGTTGTAATATACCTGGGGTCTTAATTGTCTCAACTTTATTTTGTTGGCAAACCAAAAATTCTGCCACAAACTTTTGAATATCAGATTTAAGGCCATCCCAAAAAAATTCCTTCTTAACCATGTGGTAAGTTATTAAAATCCTGAATTCCCTCCTAAGGGAGAGGTGTGCAATTCCAGAAGAGTCTTTTATTTGAGTTGAGAATTCTTACAGAGGTATAAGCGATCTTTGTACCATAACGAATCATTTTTTCAGATAAATGTATAAGATGTACTAGGATCTTGCTGCAACTTTTGAATGAGTGCTCAGACTTCTTTTTCATTCTTCCATTCATCCCTTGCTTATTTTTTCCAATTTGCTTGGATAATAAAAATGGAACAAAGTAATGCTTCCACATCCTCATCATTTCCCGAGAGTGCATCTGCAAAAACATTTTGCTTCCCTTTTTTGTAGATGATTTCAAAGTCATAACCCAACATCTTTGTGACCTGTTTTTGCTGCTCTTCTAAAGATAATCTTTATTCTAAAAAGTATTTAAGACTATCATGATCTATTTTTACCTTGAAATGTCTTCCCATTAGGTAAGGTCACCATTTCTCAAGTGCATATAGTATTTCTAACATTTCCTTCCCATAAATGGCTTTGTGTAAATACTTTCCTTTGATTTGACGACTTTCGAAAGCAATGGGTCTATCTTCTTGCATTAAAACAACACCAATTCCATTTCCTGAGGCATCAAATTCCACAATAAAGGTTTTTGTGAAGTTTGGCATAGCTAAGACCAATGCTTGGCACTTTGCCTCTTTAAGATGTTCAAAGGCCTTCGTTGCTTCCAGAGTCCAAGAAAATGCATCTTTCTTCAGTAATGTTGTTAAAGGTTATGCTATTCTCCCATAATTCTTAACAAACTTGCAATAATACCCTGTCAACCCGAGAAATCCTCGCATATGCTTTATGGATGTGTGGGGATTTTCCATTCCTTAATGGCTTTAATTTTTCTAGGGTCTACCTTAACACCTTCATGAGAGACAATATGACCCAAATATTCCACCTCTTGTACTTGAAAGAAACATTTGGAGGTTTTTGTATATAATCGTTTCTCCTCCAATAGTTTAAGCACTGTGTCAAAACATTGAACATGATCCTTCCAAGACTTGCTGTAGATTAGTATATCATCAAAAAATACTAACACAAATTTTCTAGGGAAGGGTTTGAAAATGGAATTCATCAAATCTTGAAATGTAGAAGACACATTGGTAAGGCCAAAAGGCATGACCAAAAATTCATAATGGCCCTCATGAGTTCTAAATGCTGTTTTCAGAATGTCTTAAGTCTTGATTTTGATTTGTTGATATCGTGAACGAAGGTCCAACTTGGTGAAGTAAATTGCTCCATGCAATTCATCCAATAATTCATCAATGACAGGAATGGGAAATTTATCTTTAATAGTGAGCTTGTTGAGGTCCCTATAATATGGACACATAAACCATGATCCATCCTTCTTGTGCACCAATACTACTGGAGAAGAGAAATAACTTTGACTAGGTTGAATTATACTATCCTCTAGCATTTTTGCAACCATACGTTCAATTTCACTCTTTTGGGCATAGGGATATTTGTAAGGCTTGATGTTTGGAGGAACACTTTCTGGAATCAAATGAATAGCATGATCATGATCACGAATAGGTGGGAGGCCTTTGTGAGTCTCAAATACCTTGGAATGATTGTCCAAGACTTTTTGGAGATATGGAGAAATAGATGATTTCAATGTGGGAACCTCTAGCGAACATAATTGTGCAATTAAGCTTCATTGTTCTTTCTTTAGAAGCTTTGTCATGCCGTTAGAGATAATTATATTTCTGATTTCCTTGCGATACCCCTTAATTAATCTTCCTTTCCTTTTGAAAAAATTTCAAGAAAAGTTTTTGAAAATTAAAAGCTATCGTACCCAAATATTGTAGCCATTGGACTCCTAGTACAACATCAACACCACCCATTGGAATGGAAAGCATTGGACTATTCAACACATATTCTCCCATGTATAACTTGATATTATGGCACTTTCCAGAGCAATTTATGGTTCCTCCATTTGCAACCATCACTTGACACTCTGGTGCTGGATATGTGAAGCAATTCAATTCCTTGGCTATCTTACAATGAATAAAATTATGGGTACTGCCCAAATCAATCAATACTATTACCTTTTTATTCTTGATGTGTCCTTCTATCTTGATGGTTTGAGGAGTGGTAATTCCGACCAATGAATTACAAGATATGGTCAGGTTGATTTCTTCTTTCTCTAGGGCTTGTTCCTAGTGTGTATCCTCTTCTTTTGAAGTTTCTTGCTCCTTTTCTTCCTCCTCTTCACAATCTATGTAAAATAATTTCTTCTCAGCACACTTATGACCTTTAGTGTATTTTCTATCACAATTGTAATAAATACCTTTTGCTCTTTTTCTTCCAATTGTTGTGTTGTCAACCTTATAGGTTGTGGAAGGCTAGGGGCAACAACACTTCCATATTTATAGTTGTGAGTGGTAGGCTTCCTTGTTGCCATACTTTTGCTTTCTATTTTTCCTGCCAACCTCAATGCCTTATCCATTGAATCAAGTTCCCAAAGGCGAACCTCATGTTGGATGACATCCTTTAAAGTCCCTATGAACACATCAATCCTATGCTCCTCTGGAATATCTTTTACCCTTATATTCAATTTTTGGAAGTCCTTAGTGTGCTCCACCATTGAACCCTTTTGTTTGAGATTTATCAATTGGCTAAAAAAAGTGTTGCTTTTTGTATCCTCATAATGTGTTATCATTTATTTCGTAAAAATTTCCCAAGTGACAATTTATTTACGGGAGAAAATCCATTGATACCATACAAACTGATTGGGTTCCAAATATAAAGTTGCAATGCATACCTTTTGTGTGTGTTTTGCACATTATGGAGATCGAAATATTACTCAATCTATAGTATCCATGTTACGGGATCCTTGCCATCAAACTTCCTCATATCGATCTTTGGAACATGGTGGGTCTTCAATCCAACGTTAGAGTCTATGAAATCATGACTAACATTTCTTTTTTTCTCATCATGACTTTCCTTTACTACCCTTTCGTCATTAGTAAGCATTTCTTGTAGCAACTTTGCCAAATATATCTTCAAATTTTCCATGTTTCCTTTAAGTTTTACTTCTATACCATCCATCTTAGCTTGCATGCCATTATTTAAGTTATCCATCTTGGCTTCAGTAACTTTTTGTGAGAGCGAAATTTGTTGCACTTGGTCTCCAAATTTTGATATATCATGTTGCATTTCTTCCTCTTCTTCATGTGCCATAGTAGAGATTTCAGTTTGCTTCCTAGGTGTTTCCATTTTCTTTCTTCGGGTCATCAATGAATGATAATTATGCTTCAAAATTCCCTTTTAATCACTTCAAAATACTTTCTCAAACAAAACTTATGCAAATTAAAAAAAAAAAAACTACACACCTTTTTCTTTCTTCTGCTTTGTATGAGATTGATCTTGAAACGCCTATCACTCTGTAATTTCAGATTTACAAGTTTTGCATTTTTTTCTTAGGATATCCCTCTAAGTCCTCTTTCCAACCCCACAAGTTTGATCGTGATTGGATTCTCCAAGAAAGAGTTATGCCCAATCGCCCGCGATGACCTTATTATAGACTAGTTTAGTAGAGCGAACCTGTACGACGTGCCATGTGTCACTGTTTCATCTTTCAGCTCTAAAAATGATACCAAATGAACTACAGTCCATCCTATTTCTGTCACTTTTTACTAAATTTAAATCTGACGCTCAAAGAGAATGTTATGACGATTTTCCCAAGGTGACCTGTTTGAGATCAAATTCGGGAGCCTGCAAAAACCCTAATTTCCTCCGTTCATATCTCTAAAAATATAGAGAGACAAGCTCTAAAATTTGGTGACAAGGTTCATCATGATTTTGGCTCAAATGGATTTTAATTTCAGATTCTGAAACTTTGTAGAAAAAAATTATATTGAAAATTCCACGATGACCAGTTTGAAGTAGCGAAACCCTAAAATCCAAAGCTTTGATTCAATTGTTATGCAACCTGCTCACAAGATAGAAGAAAGAGATGGATCAATGACTTCAAAATTAGCCTCTTCGAGGGGGAAACCTCCTTTACATTACACAAATGAACAATTCTTGAATGATACAAATGAGAAGTCCTCCTTTCTATATATAGGAGTCTAAGGGGTCACAATATAATCAGAGCCGACATAACAATAATAATGTAAGGACACAACAATAACAATAGTGGGCTTCTATGGGGCACAATAATAACAATATGGGGAAAACATGGGCACAACAATCACAATAAGGGGATACAATGACAATAATAATAAGGGAACACGCTAATATTATAGGGACCTAACACTCTTCTTGCTACTCTTCTATTTTCATTTCTTCCCATATCTCAGTTTCCCATGGAACTTCTAATGCAAGTTTAGGTTTCTTCTTTCTCTCAGGTGGTTCTTCATTTTGTAATGGTTTCTATTTGTGAGGGAAACACCTTGATTTTGGTTTGTCTTCTTAGTATTCCTCTGGCACTTCTCCTTGTGGAAAGAAGAATTCTTGGCATCCATTACCTCATTACTAATGTCATTCTCATTGAAGCCCAAGCCTCTTACTGCTGATACAAATTCTTGGCCATGACACATCATACTATCCATCAAATTCTTATGAACACCCTTAACTAGCAATATGAATTCTATTTATTCATTAAATTATGGAATTGAGAACACTTAATAGAGAGATTTTTCTTCTTACAGAGGTAGAAACGATGGTCAATAATCTGAAGAAAAAGAAATGAATGATGTGATAACCAACCTATTAACTTGGATACTTTTCACCCTTGGTGAATTTATCTTTATACAGACCAAACTATCTATAGCAAATACTTTGCAGCTCTGTTGTGTTTCTTAGTAGCTTGTAGAAATTAATTAATCATTATCCAATACCCTAGTAGCAATTTTTTTTTTTTTGCAGCCCTCAGTTAACTTCCTGTAGCAATATGTATATCTCCTGTAATAGTTTTATTCCTTCCTATAGAGCTATGTTTCTCCTATAACAACTATGTTTTCTCATGTAGCATTACTGGTACTCCTGTATCAACCAACCCGAATCTTGCAGCAGCTATTCTTTGCATGCCAAGAGGTGGTGGGTCCACCTTTTCATTATTTTATTTTTATTTTTTATTGATTTTTTCATTATTTTTATTTTTTTCAAAATTTTCTCTATTATTTTCTTTGCATGCAAAATAAACTCAATGTGGTTTGAGTTAACTAGGTTGGTCCTCGCCTACCCCTTCACACTCCTTGTCCTCCATCATGACTAAATTATTACATCCCACTTTCTCAAGTCCTCTTCACTTATGTCTTGTCATCTCCCCCATATGTAGGTGTCTTGGTAGAAAAGTGAAGTTAACTACTAGATAAGGCTGAGGCTTCTCAACTACTAAGTTTGGCTATAAAAACTTTTTCCCTTCATACACTTACAACATTTTTTTGAGCTAAAATAAGTCTATAGGATAGGTTTTGAGGATTTCATACCTGGGCCTTACCCTTGATGTATTTTTGCAGATGATATTGAGGTTGCTAATATGACCATTGAAGCTGCCTTTGGTGGTTCTAAAGTTGTTAGTGATGATCCTTTGATGGTTGCATGGTGATTCTGAACAAAGGTAATGACTGATCTGCTGGCTTCTTGAGCTGTCATCTTCCTATGCTCATTGTTCCATGCATTGGATTTTCTCTGAATTATTTTATCTTGAAATGTGCTTTACTGATCGAATTTGTCACTACAGGTCTTGTTGATGGTGGATCACGTTGCTACTATTGGAGATGATTAGTCATGCAAAATTTTTGTGGCTGCCCAAGATCAAGGAGATGGTCCCTCAATGCTTCATGTTGGTCAATTCTCCATTCTGGTTCTTCCAAGTGCTTTTGATTATGGCTCCAGAGGGCTTGTGCAGACTACTACAAGACTATATGTCTTCCTATAGTAGTCACATAGACCCTCTTAGGATCATTATTTTCTTCAGGTGATACCTTTAAAATACTAATAATTCATGAATAATCTGTTAACAAGGATCATAGGCCTTTTTTGTGGTGGAAGGGATGGAAGAAGGGACGAAAATGAATTCTTTTCATGGACAAAGATGAAAATGAGAGTGGAGAAGAGGTCAAGTGGTGTGGAAAATGAATGAAGAGGCTATGGTGGACCCATCCTCTTGTTCCTAGATGAAAAACATAAGATCTGAACCCTTTTTCCATGCCAATCACACTCGTGTAGCAATTCTAGTCACTCCTTTAGCAATTCTGGAATGCTCTTGTAACAAAATTGTTTTATCCATATCTCTCAAACAATATATTGGATTAGCCGGAAATTTGGTGAGCAAGTTTCCATCATCCTTATTCATCTCCCCATAAAAAATATTGACCAATATATGCATGGATCTCAATAAAAAATAAAAATGGTTGTAGGTGATGGAGGCCAATTTCTCGAAAGTGAGCACTTTCCTTAAGAATGTTACCATAATCCATATGCATCTTCCCATGAAATAGCTCAGCCAATGGATGCACAATTTTCGATAAAAACAATTTCTGCCTAGTGTATTTTGGCCTCCTGTAGCAAAACAAAACCTTCCTGTAGCATTTTAGGAGAACGAGGGAAATGAATGAGAAAGGCTTGGAAATGATGGGTGGATGTTGGAAATGGATGAGGGTGATGGATTGACATGGCCTTGGTCCCGTTGGAGCATTTGAGGAAAGGATGGGAAAGCCTAACTTTGACTTTCTTTGACTAGGTTTTTGATCAATTATTTCCTTTTGGTACTGACTTTTTCTTGTTGCTTGAAAAGGTTGGAGAGCACCTACATTCATCAGAGAGAGATACATGGAGATTTTTTTTTTTCCTTTTCATTTTTCATTTTTTTTCCTTGGCCTACTAGCTTTCTCAATGAGGTTTTCAACTAGTAGGTCTGCCTAGGCACCTCAAAGGAGGTTTTCACCTAGGATCTTTTATTTTTCTCCCTTTTTCTCTTTTTTTTTTCCAACCATTGACCACCTCATGGAGGTTTTAAATCAATGAGCCAATATCAGGCGCCTCAAAAGAGGGTTTCACCTGAGATTTTATATTTTCTTCTTATTTTCTTTTCCGCTTTTTCCTTTTTATTATTATTCCTCTATCCTACCCTACTTGAAAAAACAAAATCTCTTTCAAGTGTAGGAATACTTCCAATGGATCCATGTGCATAACAATATGAAAATTAAAATCATGTGTAGGGTTGAAACGTATGCTTTGAGATGTACCTGAATATTAGAGAGAAAATGCTTTGACTTTGATGATATCAAACATTGTTGAAGAAGAGAGTCATGCTACATATTGCTGATTTTATGGAACCAAACCTCAATATAGCTTTGATTCCCTTGGTTTTCTTACTGATTTAAATCATCTTGTATGTATTCTTCTTCCATGAAATTCATATCTTTTTTTTTTATTACTCCCTTGAACACATGGAGGGTCTAACATAACTTTCTCAATCTTTGTTTATGATGTCTGCACTCCATCAAGTGTAACCCATGATTATTTGGTCTCCCCATTTGAATCTTTTTTTTTTTGGATGTTGTTCTTCAATGACATCAAGAGAATCTCTTTTTTGTAGTACACTTCCCGATCTATGGTGAATACCATTCAGATCAAGAGGAGTTGTTTGGAAGTATTGTACCTCATCATTTTAAGTGGGTTGAGTTACTAGATTGTTTGGGTGTGGAAATGGTTGTACAGGTAGTTGAGTGGGAGTGGATATTTGAGATGGATGTGGTTGAGGTTGTGGTTGTGGTGGAGGTGGATGGTAGGGACAACATGGAGTTGGGTATGGAGGAAATTGAGGATATTGTGGATTTCTCCCATAACGTTCTTGCCAACCTTGTTGACATAATTGGTTTTGGGGTTGAGATGACCAAGGTTGCCAAGGAAATGGTGTGTTCCAATTACTTTGAGATGGATGTGCATAACCTTGAAATTGTGAATTAGGTTCTTGCATCATATCAAGTTGACTAGGCTGTCATGGTCCTCTTGGAGCTACATTGTTATAGCATCATTTATCACCCTTATAGACTTGATGTTCTGAGTCATGGCCTTGGGCAACCCTTTCCCTTTAGACTTGGTCCATTTACTAAAAAACATTATTTTAAATTCCATATGAGACTCTGCCCTTCAAAAAGTGTGTGCACACGCGAGTCCGACTATACCCAACTCGCGTATATAACTTAAAATATGAAAAAATATAAAATCCCTATTTTATGGGTGGGGTTTACAGGTTACACTAGAATCCCACCTACAGGAGCCTGTGGCCTAACTGTATCTCAACTAAAAAATTGTTTTAAGGTGATATAAATACACCTCATGGGGAAGGCCTAAGGGGAGAGAAAGATAGGATATTTATATTATATCCAATTAGTCCCTGATCAAGTCTGATTTATCCCTGTGCCTCCTGCACTCCCAGCTATAGGAAATCCTTATTTCCTCATAGAGATGTCCATCTCCTTTATATGGAATCTATGTGTATGATTTTGAAAGAGGATTGTTGAGGCTTGGGATGAATGGATCCGAAGGAAGGTTTCGCTTAGAGCTGTGGACGAATCAAGTTGTATTCTTCCAGATTCTTTTGTAGTCATCAATAAAGAAGCTCTGTCTTGTTCCCGATGTTATAATCTTAATGATGCATGATTTCATGTTTTACATCTATATCCTTATATTATCTAACATCTATATCTTGAACATGCTTTGAACTACTGCTAGTATGTATTCTTTTCTTGAATGAGTTGCAAGTTTTGAAGCATTGGAGGAAGTAAAGGGTTTGGACCCTATGGGAACAACCTCAAACATAGGACCTTCAGGTACTATCTCTTCTTCCTAATTTCGTAGTTTAAGAATAGGACTGCTTGTTTGCTTGCTTCTTGTTAGTGTATGCCCTTCAATCTATTGGGGTTCTCAACCCAGACCCTAGGGTGTATTATTCCTGTAACATACATAACAAGGCTGCTATGGTGATTGAATTGCTCCACTATTTTCTTGGTAAAATTCCTTCAACCTTGGTAATGATGAACAATATTTAGTCGCATGTAATTCTGCATGGATAACACAAATATTAGTATCGTCTTTTTTATCATTTTGCATTCTTAACATTTCTACTTGTTCTCTTAGATTGCCAATAATTTTTGTTTTAAAGTTATCAAGCAAATTTCCATGTTCATCTTGACTTACCGATCTTGATGTTGATTTACTTACCCTTCCCCTTCCTCTTGAGATGCACTTACATGTTTCACAAATTTCTTCAAATGATAATTGGTATACATCACCTCTATTGATGAGATCAATCCACTCATCCATAATTGTTCTAAGTAAGAGGGTTTTTAGTGTGTCAGATCCTAAATGATGTAATTTTCCCCTCTTAACATTATACATAAATATGTCTATTAGATCCTCAAAGATTTCATCTTTTTTTATTCATTCTCAATATTTCTTCTTTAAGATCATGATCTTTATATTTTTCTAAAACTATCTTTTGCATATCATCCCATGATCTTATTGAATTAGTCCCTAAACTCATGAACCATTTAAGAGATCTATCCTTCAATGTTGTCAGAAAGAATCTCAACTTTTGAGTGTTTAGTAAGTAACCATAAGATCTACAAAGGATTTCAAATTCAAAGAGAAAGGTTTCCGGATCCTCTGACCTCATACCATGGAAGTTGGGAAGGAAATATGGAGGGGTGTTCTTCATATGCACACTAACATCAATATCTTGAATGGGAAATCCAAGAGGATCTTTTTCATTGTCATAATCTCCATCCATTTCTTCTACCTTCTGTGCCACCTCCCCTTCTTCTACCTGTAAAAGTGGATGGTGATGTGGCTCTTACTGCACCGTGTGATCAAGTGGGGGTTGTGGTATTGAAGATTTTTTTTTTTTTGAATGAAAATGCTAATGCAATGCAATTTTCTGTTTTTAAAATGAAAGATGCATATTGAAAATTTTTGTGTTTGCAGAAAGTAAAAGAAATGAATCAACTAGAGAAGAAAATAATGTATACTTTGAAACCTCCCCGACAATTGCACCAAAAATTGACGAACCTCAGTATTGCAACAAAGATTTTGCAACTCCCAAGGCTACCAACTTAAATTATCAACCTAGGGTTTGTACAAACTTAAGAGGTATCAACACTATATGTGCAGCATACAATGTGTCCTTCTTTTGTTGATATGATGTAATGGAGTGAATTTCATGAAATCAAATCCTAAACTAATTGCATAAATGGAAATGTTACTTTATTTGCAAGAAATGGAAATCCTACTTGCTTAAATGTAAACACTAATCCTAATTGCAAGATGGTAAAGGTTATGCTATTTGTAGGAATGAAAAGTGCTTGTCTATTTGCAGAATGTAAACCTTGTTCTACTTGAAACAATGTGAATCATTAGTCTAATTGTAGAATGCGAAAATTTGTCATGAAAAGAAACTAATCCTATGCAAGAACAACAGTTTGTAATTGAAATCCTAAGAGCATGAAGTCAAAGAAATATGCCTAATATCCTTTGTAAAAATACAAGTACTAATTGGTGTTTATTCTTCCTCAATCATGGATTTAGAGCCTAGGGATCATTATTCAATCCTAAGACACAAATACCAAGCTTTTGGAGTAGATGTGGTTAAGTTTACACATGCTACAAGAGGTGCTACATGAGGCCCTGTTTTGCTACGGGAGCAAGATAACTTGCTAAATGCCCAAATAAATCAAATGAAAATAGGATGAGAATTTTTATTATTATTAATTAGGATGTCTTAAGACTCCATTCAAAGTAGAGTCACTCCAAAATACCTCTGTTAACACGTGCTAAAAAATATCAGAAAATTACTACTCTAAAAACTAGAAATTCAAGAACTAGTGAGCTAGTTAACCTACCAAATGCCTAACCTAATCAAGTGAAAATGCTATGGGGTAATTTTTTTTGTTAACTTTAATGTTTATATGACTCAATAAAAGTGGAATGAACTCAAATGAATCTCACTAACATTTTCTAAAAAATAGCAGAAAATTACTACTATTTTGCTACAAGGGATTTCCAGAAATTCTAGATTTGTGAACTAGTAGACCAATCCAAGTAACCCAATGATGAATATGAATTTTCAAAGTTGTTCTAAGGATAAATAATGCTTGTGAATTTTTCAATAACCCAAAAAACTAATCACTTCAATCATTTAACCAATGTAACCTACAACAAAAGAGGCATGAATAGTAAATGCAGAAATAAGAGATGCAAGTGAAAAAGAAATTCAAAGGAAATAAATAAATTGTACAAGAGGGATCTAAGGCTCTTGGCATGGCCAAGCCCAAAGAAACTCAGAGTCCTATGGAGGAAACCAAGCTTTAGAAGCTAAGCATGGCACCAAACTTCATTATTTGAATCAATCAAAGTACATCCCTGCTAGAAATGAAAGTGGAGCTGCTAAATAACAAGTTTTCTCCACAAGAAGACTAAAAATTACATTCCCCTAGAGGCCAATTTGAATTGGTACTTATAAAAAATGATGAGGAAGCATTCTCCTTGAAAGGAGGAGGCTTTCCCCTCCAAAATCCATCAAATAGTGGATCTAGTTTTCAACGCTAGGAATCTACATTCAATGACAAGGAGCACATTCCTAAATTTTCAGAATCACTAGAGCTCCAGAATTTGTGCAATAATTTTATAATATCTTGTTCATTTATTATCCAATATTGATCCTCCAGTAGTGGGGAGCAAGTCCCTATATTATCTCATTCAAAATTTACTCCATATTCTCTCAATATTCTGCAAAAATAAATAATATTAGGCACATAATATGCAATTATCTCTAAACCTTCATATGAACATATCAAAGCTAAAATAGATTATTAAGTGTAGAAGGAGAGGTTTAATATAGCCTTCTTGTGCCTACGAAAGGTTAGATGAGCCTTAATTTGTGTCTAATTTGGAGGCCCATCAAGTACCTTATCTTTGAGCAACCTACAATTTGTGGGAAACAAAAATGTACATCATCATCATAAACATGCATAAAGTCAACCACTTCCAATGTTTTTTGCATGACAAGATTCCTTAAAAATTTAAGGACTCAATGGTTAGCTATCTCAAGTGTAACAATTACAATGTCTAACACTCATTTTGTAAAAACCACAGGTTAAAAGTTCATGTAATAAAGTTAATAGAGGAAAAATAACACCAAGGTCATGGGACACATCTTTCAAGCTAAATGTTGGGCAAAACATCCTAGTGGGTGTTTATTTCAATTTATTATGGCTAAGGAAATTCACAAAGGCATTGACAAAGGCAAAGAGATATTTATTGGCATTTATTTATGAAAATAAAGGAAAATAGGAGAAAAGGGAGATGAGGGGTCACAAATTGCATGAGAGGGAAATTGAAGGAAAAATAGAGGAAATTGGAGAAAATAGAGGCCTCAATAATAAAAAGTTTTATGAGGACCAGTTCCCAACCTTTTGGTAGTTCAATTTTGGAGCTATTTCTATTCTCTCATACTATTGCATAATTAGAGATTTCTTGAGCACTTTAGCATTGGAGAAAGAAAGCAAAGGAAGGAAAATGAAGGACAAGGAAAGAAAGGGACAAACGTGGAAGGTTGGATCAAGCAGGTTCAATAGGAATAATTATAGGTAGCAGGTTGCATGTGTGATTTCCTAGCTGGTTTGTGAATGCATGGTACATGCACTTGTGTATTTGGTTCTCTTGTTATTATTGGCATGGGTTTTGCTCGGTGTGATAGTGGTTTCAACCTTGCCTTTCCATTTCCAGATAACCATGGTGTGATGGGGTTATTTTATTTAGTTGAGATTTGGATTGCTGGAAGGTTTTGGAACCTGGTGAGGTGGTCTCAGGAAAATTCCCAAGGGTTGGGGGTGGAGGTGGTTTAACCTTTGGGAAGTCGTCGTCAGGTGGGTGGAGATAAGAAAATTCCTCAAGGTATTGGTGAAGAAAATCTGAGGCATCCAAGCTTGTTTTGGGCATTGTGATCTCTTGACCAACTTTGGAGGGATCACGATAGCCTGAAAGTGGAGGTGGTTTAATCTCCGAGAAGCCCTAGTTGTTTATGTTTTGGTTTTCTTATGTGATATCTTGACTGGTTTTGGCGATATTGTGGGAGCATGAGCGTGTAGGTGGTTTAATCTCTGGGAAGCCCTGGTTGTTTATGTCTTGAGATCCCACATTCATGCTTGGAATATGGAATGGGGGTGATTGGCTGAAAGAAATATTTGGTTTAGCTCAATTTATGGTTGGGTGGTATGTGGAAGTCCAAAACTTGGTTGGCTTTTGCATATATTAATAAGAGCTATTTTCTTATTTTATTCTATGAGTACTTATACTTGTTATTATGTGGCTTGATGGCTATTCTATCATGGTTATCATTTTGGTTATATGATGGTTATAATCATGGCTCCATAATAGGTTCTAGCTAAGGCTCTTGATATGCTTTGATTAGTTGATGAATGGTTAATGAATGCATGAGATAAAAAATGTTATTGCAACTATTATGAGAGGGGATTATACCTTCTTGGTGATTTCTCAGATAAGTTTAGACCCCTATGTTCAGATATGTATTCACGACCTATAGATTACACGTTCACCCATATGTTTAACGAAATGAGTGTCATGGTTAGGCCTGGTTAGGTCAATTCCTTGATCAAGTTTTGTATGGATGTTATTTATCATTCTAGAAAGTCTCATTGAGTTATGGGCAGTGGTATGGAGGCTAGCCTGAAATGGTGGCTCAAAATTCGAGACCTCACCCTTTGAACTGGAATTTTTGGGCCATAATTGCACCATTATAGGCTTACGCGTGTGGTTGGAGGCCTGTAACTACATGGAGGCCTTGTGATGAATGCAGTTGTGGGCCTAGGTCACTAAAAAAGCAATCCAACTCAGGGTTGGGCACTTGGAGTGGTTGCTTGGCTCTTGGGTGTTCTGTAGCTCCTAAGGATGGTCAATAAAGTTCCAATTTGCCGACTCCACTTCCTTAACTATAATTAGGAGGTTGGGTCATGTCATAATAACCCTAAACTCATGTTTACTCAGACAAGACAATTAAATTGGGTAAATGTGGTAGGGGTGTGTTACACATTTTAAATAAATATATGTTTTGCAACAAAACTAACATTTAACATCATAAATGTCAATACATTATCCTCTATATAGGATCTTTGATAATTTGATAAACATAACTAAAATTTTCAACCACAAAATACATGATATTAAATTGAAAATTCCACACATATTAAAAAGAATTTTGCATTGGAACTTTAGAGAGGGTGACATAAACATTTGATAATTAGTTATCAAAGAACTATGGTCAATATTTTCATGGCATGGTTTCTCATGATACCAATCAAGTGAAGTCCTCTAAAATAAAGAAATCGAGAATTAGTCTTGATTCCTATAATGCCTTCTTTAATCTCCAAATATTTCGTATTCAAACTTCATAATTTCTGATACCAATTGAAACATAACCACTATACTTAATCACCAAGACAATGATTTCTAATCTAATTCAATTAATAAATGGCAAGTAAATTCAAGAGTGGTATATATATCTATATATATCTATATCTATCTATCTATATATATATATATATATACCTAAATTGTATACATCATCCTTTACTCTTTACCTTATTGATTATGTGGATAAGCCCATCTTACTCTCGCAAATAAATAATTGGATTAGGCTAATCATCATGGAGGAGATTATAACCTAATGGGTGATTGAATTGTCATTGGATAGAGAAACCTTCAAGTACACATGCATTTTATATATATATATATACCTAAATTGTATACATCATCCTTTACTCTTTACCTTATTGATTATGTGGATAAGCCCATCTTACTCTCGCAAATAAATAATTGGATTAGGCTAATCATCATGGAGGAGATTATAACCTAGTGGGTGATTGAATTGTCATTGGATAGAGAAACCTTCAAGTACACATGCATTTTAGCTCATTACAATCTGTAACACTATAAGCTATCCATATATGTTTTTATATGTTTATTTTTTTTAAACACAAAAGTGAGTTTCTTGAGGGCATTATATATTTAATGAATAAGTATCTTGTAATCCAATCATCTTCATGGAAATCCTACCATGTATTAGAAGTTGCGAAGCTAGTTCATACTTTTTTCTTTTTTAAAATATGCTTATCTTATTACAACTTAGTCTTGGGCAAATTTTGGTATGATAGAAACCACATGGATACAAATCATAAGTTGAAGGTTACTAGTCGACGAGGGTGTCTTACCCAAAAGGTTGTTTAAGTATTGAAAATAAAATGTAAAGATACCTCTTTTGGAAACTCCATAACAACCGAAAGAAGTAACAAAGATATTTCATGAAATATACAAAATCACGAGAAAGCTACAACATGATATCATTCTTTTAAAATTTAAGCTCTTTTGAGCATGCACTATCTATTAAAAAATCACTTGAGTAGGTCCATAATATTATTTGAAGACTACCAATGTTCCTTGATCCCCGTGAATTTAAAGAGTTTCTATTAGATTATTTATAAAAAAATTTAATATTAGGGGGATCCAAATGTTGAAAATAACAACAAGAAATGATAAAAATAGAATCAAGAATATTCAAATTTTAATTTGTCCTTGAATTAAAATTGTGAATTAAAATCGAATTTAGTCTCGCCAGTTGCTTAAAAAATAATTAGTTAATTCATCTTGAGTTAATTAGTTGGAGAAATTCAAGCTAGAAGTCTTTGTGAAGTCATGCAACAGTTATCCCTTAAATTAAGGATATTATCCCTTAATTAAGGAGATAAGGTTGAGTTATATTTGAGTTGTAATTAGTTAGCTCAATTGACTGAGTTAAGTCCAGTTAAATTAGTTCCAAACTATTTGAGGAACTAATTGTGAGTTATCAGTCAGTTGATGCATGCATGAACTCAACCAGTGTACTCTAGATAACTGAAGATTCCCTCATCAGAAAATCATGCATGTCTATTATGAGAAAGACCCAGTTGAGCTAAATGTTAAGGACAATGTACTATCAGTTGCATGTTTTATCCTATAAAGGAAACTCATGCATGCAGAAGGAATACGATTCCTTGAGGATTGTGCAGTTCTGACAGTGTGTTAGAGCAGTGTGTGAGAGCATTGTTACACTAGGTGAAGGAGATAATCCGAGAGGTAACTGCGCAAGGAAATAGGAGGCTTGGAGGGCAGAGGAGAAGGTTTGTGAGAAGCCTTGTTTTCCTGTGAGCATCCAGGAGGATTGTACTGAGAGCTGGCTAGCTGTGAGAGCTAAGGCTTTGTGTAATTATGATGTATTTCCACCCTGTATGATAATATATATAGTGAGATTTTTAGCTGAGGCTTTCCCCTAAGTATTCTTCTATGTTTCATGTGCATTGATTCTTCTTCTAGTTATATGTGTTCAACTTGATCTTGCTCAAATCTATCAAGCTTCTGCAAGTTTGATTGTAGAAGTAGATTAAAGTATTTGGCTTTAGTTATATTGCAGTATCAGGTTAATCTACAGTGAGAATTTCTACACCAAATTTAATGCAGATTGGAATGAAAATAGTGCCTTAAGAGATTTATAAGACATATCAAGGCAAATATGTATTTGGTGTGGGGGATTAGAACAACAAGTTTATGATAAAAAAGTACATTTCTATGATTCCAAGAATATAAATTTGGAAAGAAAGGCATATTAACCTTGGTTAATTTCTTATTAATGAAACTAAAATTTCACTAAAACATATTCAACATTGCTCAACCCCTACAAATGGATGATTATATATTATATATATATATATATATATATATAATATATTATATATATATATATCTATAATAAAAACAAAGTCTAGGTTATAGGAGGTTAGCATAACCATAAAGATACTAGTCAACCTAAGCTTGCTAAGATTGCTCTCTAGATGGGGTGACACCCTATCAAAAATTCAATATATGAATACTTGCCACCATCCTCCTTGAATTCTCACCACATGGATAGGATGATTAGTAGTAGAAGGTAGTGAGCAATGCATGCAACATGAACTTGGTTCGTGAAAAATCATACCACACTTTGCTCAACCATGCAAACAATTTTCTTCTAATCTGTATGATGATTCAACATGTTCCATTACTCCTTACTTATCCATTATGAACAACCAAATTGAAAATTACTTAATTAATAAGGAACCTCAAGCTGCTTAGGCACTAGATTTATGGTCTTCTTGGAATAGGGAAATATTATCTTTTGGGTTATTTATGTTTTATGTTTTCTCTACAGTCTCATTTCTAGTCCCTTTATACTAGAGAAGAAGAGAGTTTACTCCTTTATCTTGGTTTATTTTTGTCCCTTATCTATTAAGCGTTTGGAAACTTCATTAGGTGTTGTAATTTCCCTTTTCTCTGGATCGTCAAAACTCTCACTCCTAGAGGTTATCTCAGTTGTTCCTCTACTTTCATCTCAAAATACTAATCACCTAATCCTCCCCTGTTTCATTTCATCCTTATTCTCTATTGTTGAGTCTGATTATCCTCCAAATCAATCCTTTGATCCCACCTTACATTGACCCCCTTTTGTCCATTCTTATTTTAATTCACTCTATCACTTTTAATTAGCCTCTTCCCATGGCAATATATCTCTATTTTTTCCACCCCCTATTTATTCACAACTCACCACATCGAATTAGGGTATCCAGAGTCAACACTACAATGATCATGCCTTAATGTAGAGTAGATTAACATGGTTGATATAGGTCTAATAGTAGAGGCCATCCCCAAAACCACATTTAGATTAGTATTGAGAATTCTACTGCCACCTATTTATGGTTGTTAGAAATGAAATTAATATAACAAAGGAAGAAGCAATAGTTGAATGATAATTCTTGCAATACGAAGAAATTATAGAAAAAATGGGTCAATGGATTCTTGGTACAATAAATAGTAGGGGAAGACACAAAAAATACCTTTGGGATGTGGGTTTAAACTAGCAAGTGAAAACAATCACAGGTAAAGTATTGGTGGAAAGGAGTGAGGCTTAGTAGGAAATCTTGTTATGCATTAATGCACTCTAGCTTCAAGTGCAAAAATTGGATCAAACAGTCACTCAACTTTCTAAGAAGGTTGCTAATTTGTACTTCCCCAAGTTTGGAGATGAGAAGGGTCATATAATAGCAAAGAAAGTGGATTCACCCTTTAGGTAAACATGTTGAAAATTTACTTTTTTTGGGTTTACTTTTCATCAACAATGAATTGGCTAAAAAAATAATTTTACAATAAGGATAGATAGTAAGAACCTAGATAATAGTAGACTTATGGCTTTTATTTACAATATTATTTCTAAATTTATTTGTTTGGATAAAGACAATTCTCTTATGTTATTGGTATAGTTTCCAAAGTGGCAGGCCAATAGCTAGACGTACTCATTTCTTGCCAATGATTTAGATGAAATATAATTTTATAGAGGAGCTCACAAAAAGATAAAAAATATGGTAAGCTTTGACAAAGAAAATGATCACTTCAATTGTTGAATGCCATGGATATTTGAAAACATAAAATGATATCAAGATTAGTAAAAAATTCCAACCAAACCATTATAGGTAATAAAGACCAATAGGAGTGAGATTTCATTGAGGTTGAAGACAATACTTCTATTTCTGAATTAACATTCAAAGTTGCACCTTCTATTAAATAATATGTTTTAAGACCATATGCAGACATAAATGAGGCAATATTTTAGGTAATTGGTTGCCTTAGAGAGTTGTCAATAAACATCTAAGACTGCCACAAAAAATAAAAACAAACAAACATTCAAGACACTTTGTAAACCACACAATGACTTGTTTTCAAGATAGAATTAAATGTACAAGGATCAATTTGGAATGAATGGAAACACCCCTATTAGAAGCCCTTCATGTATTGTAGATCCAAAGAACTCTAAGAACCATCCAGATTATTCACTTGCAAATCTACTTAATAGAAAATGGATCAAACTCTCATGCCTTCTAAACAAGCCCCTTGTAACATTTGGGACATATTGTCTAGAGTATTTTACTAAAATGAGGTACATTTCCATTTGCAAAATATAGAGAGGAATATAAAGAGGAATGTATTAATCATTACACCTAACAAATATGATTAAAATTTAGCTTAGACAATTTAGAGGACACAATTTATTAAATGAAAACTAGGAAATTATAAAAGAACTACATTATGATACCAATAAACATATTTATCAATGACTCGTAATGCTCATTCCTGTACTAACGACATAATCAAATTATGTAAACAAAATTTTATAAAGACTTAACATAGATAGAATAAAAGCTTATTTATAGCAAACTAAGAAAACCAAACAAGACTGAGTAATTTCCATCCAACCGTAGGTAGTTTTGTTGTAAAATTTCAACCCTTAGCCAAGATATGATACCGCCACAATGAGGTAGGAAATAAAATAATAATAATAACTCATCCTAAATGAAGTTTAATGTAGTCAATTATCACTACCAATATTTCTAGGAGATAGAGCCATTTTAAGCACCCCTTATACTTGCCCCTCACAGCACAAAGAGGGCTTCCTTCTCTACTTCTTAGTCCCTTAGAAGTCCTTGCTAGTGCTCTTCAGTGAGGGCATAGAAAGGTCCAATTGTTATCTCCAATCTTAGGCACATTTTTCTTGGTTTATTGACTCTTTCCATAGGTATCAATTTATTTTCCTAGCTAACATGATCTAAATTGGTAATGGATTTTTTCCCCTATTGTTCCACCGTTTCCACCTCTTTTTCCTCTATCTTTGCCATCCTATTTCCTCTCATTAAAATTTACCATGCATAATATTTCAATATGAAGTCCCCCCACTACTTTTACTTGTTCCTAGAATCGAGTGGAGACACATGGCTAAACTACAGGAGTAATGGCTTAACTCTAGGAAATAGTTTTTTCTACTACTCATGGATTAAAGAAGATGAAGATGATAAAGTAAGATAGATATAAAGGACATAGGAATTTTTGACATGAAGAAATCCATTAAACACATTATCTTTCCCCACTTGTGTTATCATGGCCCCTATGGGTGCTCATAGTCTGTTTGGTCTTGGTCATGATCATTTTATTAACTATAAAAGTAAAACTATTTACAATGTTTACAATGCCATGGTATATCTACCCCATGGTGATCAATATAGTAGGAAACAATAAATATCCATGAATATTTTTTAACAAGTTTAATTACAATTTTTCAAAGGAGAAAAGTTGGGATATTACATTCCCTCCTCCTTGGAATAACACTATCCTTGGTGTTCTTGCAATGCAACAATATTTATGATGAAAACATGGATGTATATTCCTCTCTCAAGGTATCCTCCATATCACAAGTGGCCTCATTTCGTCAAAATTTCTTCCATTGCACTTTTACCTATATCATGGCTCGGTTCCAAAGTAATGTTACTTGGTTAATATGCATATGGGTTATGGCTGGTAGTTTTTAACCACAAAGTTAGCTCCCACCCTCAACCCCTTTCAATATAATTCAAATAAATTATCACATATGATGGTGACTAAACTCCACACAAACCAACTTTATTTTAATGTGGTTCATGGACACTGAGTGGCCGCTACATCCACAAGAAAATCCAGGTAGATCAACTCGAAGGGATCTTCCCACTGGCTAAACTAGCAAGGCCTAACCCCAAGGGAATCAAGGAGATTTTACCTCGTTACCTCCCAATAGGCGAGTTACTTAGCAACAAGAACTCGACCAACTGAGCTATCCCTTGGGGCTATCACACAAACCAACTAATCTACACTTCATGGGTTTATTTATATTTGAAAATTGATTAAAACTTCCCCTACTACTAATTCCATAAAGATTTAAATACATCCTATTCATGGATTATTTCACTAAATAAACAAATAAATATTTTCTTGATGTCAAAGATCTCTATCAGATATGTTTGTGGTTGGTATTTCATGCATTTAAAAAATTTCCTTCGTGAAAATTTCTACAATGTTTACTGCTTTTAAAGTGGACTTTCTAGGTATAAAGTGAGTATCCTTGTTAAAGTCATCGATTACAACGATTATGACATCATGTTGCTTTACTGCCTTCAGTAAAACTGTGATAAATTTTATAATTTTTTCCTCCCATTTCCATTAAGGAATAGGTAGAGGTTGAAGCAAACCTGTTGGGTGTTTATATTCCACTTCAACTTGACATTTTATGCATCTTGCAATATAGTCTACAATTAATTTTTTCTCCCAAGCTAGATTCCTTACTATAGTGATCATCCTTTGGTAACTTGGACATCCTCCATAGGTTTTTTGTGCAGTTCATCCAGGACGACTTTCTTCAACTCCATGGAACAATAATGTATAATTTATCCTTATAAATCATCAATCCTTCTTCAGTTTTCTGATAGCTATCATATTTTTGATCTGGTAGATCTTGCTATAAAAATTTCTTTATTTGTAGAAAATAATCATCCTCATATAGATCTTGTTTTATTCTAAACTTCAAATCAGATTCACAAGTGCTAATAGCTGCTAAGTGTATATCTTTCATTCTTCTACTGAGTGCATATGCAACCTTGTTATCTTTGCCATTTATGTGTCTGACTTCAGAATCATAATCATTGATAAATGCTAGCCATCTAGATTTCCTAGCGTTCAAGTGAGGCTAATCAAACAAATGTCTTAATCCACTGTGGTCTATCATCAAAACAACTTTCGTACACATGAAATAGTAACACCACATCTTTAATGCATGCACGATGGATGTGAATTCCTGATCATGGGTAAAATAACTCTCCTAATGTTTTTTCAATTTTTTATATTCATATCTTATCACATTATTATCTTACATAACAACCCTACCTAATCCTTCCTTACATGCATCTATACATACTATGAACTATTTGTTTGGGTTTGCAATGTTTAGAATTGTTGCACTAGTTAGAAGATGTTTCAACTAGTGATTTTTTTTGTACATTTAGCATACCACACAAATTTACTCCTTTCCCCTATAAATAAGTTATGAGATGGCCAATTTTTGAAAATATTTCAATGAATCCCTTGTAATATCCCGTAAGTCCCATAAATGACCTTACATCTATCACATTCTTTAGAGTGGTAAGTTCATAATAGCCTCGATATTTTATGAATCAACTGAGATTCCCTTATTTGAAATAGCATTTCCCAAATATTGTATCTGTCTTAAAGAGAATTTACTTTTACTGAGCTTGTCATATAACTTTCTCTCAACATTTGAAAAACTAATCTAAGATGTTCCTCATGTTCTTCCTCAGAGTTAGAGTACATGATAATTTCATCTATAAAGACCAATACAAACTTATACATATATTGCCTAAAAATGGTTTTCATGAGATATACACTAGTAGAAAATGATGAAATTAGTGACCAGGTGACTAAAAAAGTTAGTCACCACAACTTTTCCAAGTGAAATACTACCAAAAATGAGCAATCTTAAGTGAACCACCTAAAAACGGCTAACATAAATTACTAATTTAGTCTTGTGTTAAAATATACGACTAGATAATAAGTAATGCAACTAAAAATGACTAACGTGAATGACTAATTTAGTTTAGGAACAAAAATATGACTACTTAAAAAGTACTACAATAATACAAATTAGTCATTTTAATTATGGTCGATGAATGGCTACACAATAGGGACCCTATGAGCCAATCGTTCATGTCGTTGATGTAGTTCCCACATGACACAAACATTTGATGTTCTATTGTAGCCAAACACTCTATAATGGTTTTCATAGATGCCCAACCTATATCAATGAACTACATTCTATTTCCAAAGCCTGTAAGCAATGAAATTATTATATTCAAGCCTATTGTAACATGTTGCGCTCACATGCTTATCAGAGTGTTGAGAATCATACTTTATTCACACTTTGTTTGATCCTCTCCTTAAATTTCCACCTCAAAGGAATGCTTCAATTATATCTGCGAGGCATGAAATTGATATCCTTCTACTAAATACCAAAGAAATATTCTATATCCTAGTTAGATTTATATTTTCCCTCATTTTTATCATTTCCTTTTGTTATATGTATGTGTGGAGATGCAAATACCTTTGTTATATTTTATAGGAGGATCATGAGATTGCAGGTGAGTAAGGAGGCCTAACCTTTTGATTTGTTTGCATATTATTAGATCTATTTTGGCATATTCTAATAGCATTGCTCATCATTGATGTCACATAATCATGGCATCTTAATATGAATGTGACTGGTGCATTGGTGAGTCTGAATGGTGCAATAGTGAATTCATAATGACCATATATTGTTCTGAAAGATTTCTTATGAATATACTCATCTTTCATCATAACTTGATGATATCCCGATATCAAGTCAATCTTACAAAATATCTTTGCTCCTTTTACTTGATCAAACATATCATCAATCTGGGGTAAATGATACCTATTTTTCACTACCATTTTGTTTAGTTATCTATAATCAATGCACACTATAAAGGTACCATCCTTTTTTCCAAGAATAGAACTGGTGCTCCCCATAGAGGTACACTTGGTTTGATATACTCTTTGTCCAACAATTCTATGACTGCATCTTTATCTCTGTCAACTTAGGGGTACTCATTTTGTAAGGTGCTTCATATATAGGTGAAAATATTAGCATAATATCAATGGAGAAATCAATCTCTCTTTGAGGAGGTCAACCATGTACCTTATCTAGGAATACATCCTTAAATTATTGAAGTATTGGACAATCCTCAAACTTTGACTCTTTGTCTTCTATTAGCTCCACACCAATTGCATATAATTGACGACCTTTCCTAAATCTTCTTTTCAAATGTAAAGTATAATTTTGTTTCAAAGAAGTGGATCTTGGAGTGCCATTCACTAGACTCAGTTTTCCTTCATCATCTATAAACCCAAAGGTTTTATTATAACAATCCAATCTTACCTTATGGGCTATCAACCAATCCATGTCAATTAAGACGTCATATGAACCCAAAGGTAACATATTCAAATTCACTCTTGTGAGTAGTCCATCCATTTCCAATGGGTAATCTTCTATCATCTCATTGACCCTCTTCTTCACTCCTATTTCCAATTGAACTAACCAATACTTCTAATGTTTGCATTTTTGAAGATTGCAAAGCTCAACAATTTTAGGTGGAATGTAGCTATGACTAGATTCTAGGTTAAGTAAAATAGAGATAACTTGTTTAGTGATCGTACCATCAACTTTCACCACTGAAGCTTGACAACCTACTTATCATCCCTCTAATGCATCAGATATTTTTGGTATGCTTTTTTTCCACATCATTCACTATTGTAGCCTCTTGTACATGATAAGTAGGCTTAATGGTTTTTAACCTATGAGGATAGTCCCTTAGCAATTTCTCTTCTCCACAACCCCAAAATCTAAGAGGTCCTTTCCAAGGATCCCTTGGATTTCCTACTACTAATTCTACTGGTTTAATTAAATTTTGAGATGAAAATTATGTTGGTAGCTACTTTGTGTGGGATAGTTTATCTTAAAACTTTTTGATTTATTCTTATGTTGCATAGGCTTAAATCCTTCTTTCTTTGATAAAACTTCTCCTTTTTCCTTTCTTCCACATCTTGTTGAATTTTGGTTTGTTCTTGCTCTTCTCATAACAATACTTAGATTTTTTTATTGTCAAGATTTTAGGTCATCAAAGTCAATCTTGTCCTTGTATGACTGAAATCCACTAAGAAAGCATTGAATTTTTACTTTCTCATCATTAATATTTGGAATATACCTTAGTAGTTCCAAGAAATTGCTTGCATACTCATCCATGATTGATTGATCCAATTTCATTTCATGGAATTCCTTAATTTTTCCATAATATTACATCTCTAAAAGATATTTATGACAAAATACTCCTTTCACTGATGTCCTTTACTATTTTGAGATCTTTCCACAATTAGATTCTCTACCATTCAAGTCTTAGATAACTACTCTAACTTTCATGTTTATAGGGAAATCATGTACCTAAGAACATTTCTTCATTTCCAAAATCCAATCCTTACCTCTTCACCATTTTTCACCTCACCATTAAAGGTAGGTGGTTTGATCTTCTCGAACTCCACTATAAGGAACCTTTGGAAAAATTATATTTTTATGCTTAGAAGAAGGTTTGGATCCATTGTTGATTGAATTTTCAAAAGTAGTTGTATTATAGATTGAAGCATTCAATGTTGTATAAGAATCATCACCAGAGACTCGATATTTATCATTATGAATTCTCTTCCTTGAAGGACTTTCACCAATATTTCTTGACATCTATCCTTTATGCATGTTTTTTAGAATTTGAATCAACTTTTGTACTAAAGCGACAGTCAATTCCTCTTGTTTCTCTTAAGCTTTGATAAGTTTTTCATTATATCCTCTACATATTTGAACTCCCCTCCTTAGACTTCTCGTATTCTCTAACATATCCATAGGAGTCCCCACATCTCTTCTTTCATGAGTTTCAGGTTCATGGTTATGTGGTGAATCTCCTATGATGTCCCTAACTTTATCTCTACCTATCTCTCTCTCTCTCTCTATGGAAATAGGACAAGTTAAGGTTCTAAATTTAAAAAATAATGTTAGTATGAAAATTCTTAGTATGTGTACCAAAAATGTTTCACTTAAATCACTTGTGACATGTGACCCTAACAACAAGATATCGTTGCTTTTATGCTTCAGAGCTGTAATAAAACATGATTAAACACTACAAGAAAATATCTGATGCAAGCCCAAAACATATAGTAGCAGAAAAAAGAAGTGTAATAACCCAATAAAAGCTTTTAAATGAATTATAATTTTATTGAAACACGTGGTGAAGAAGATTTACAACATGGGTTTGTAAATCCCCCTCTATGGGATGGGTCCTTTTGATGTCTTTGTGCTTCAACGATCTTGTTCTTCTCTCCCAAAATGTAGAAAACCCAAAAGCAAGATGGAACTCAAGTGAGAGCTCCAATGTTATGAGATGATAATGGTGGCGATGATAATGATCATCGTGAAGAATGAATGGAAAGCCTTCTTATTTATAACGAAGTATTGAGCTAAATTAGGAATTGGAAAATAATATAATATTATTGACCAAATTGAAATCTAGCCATTAGGAATACTTTATTATATTTTTTGGAGAGGGAAAAGATATTTAAAATGGTCAAATATCTTTATCTAGAAAATGGTTGAAGTCATTAAAAAATAAAATGATTTATTAATCACTTTGGGAAGATTAAGAAAAGTGTGAATTTGAAATAATTATTAAATAATGGTTTAACAATTATTCCAAAAATTAGAATAAGGAGTAATAGATAAATAGTGATTTATTTAATTATTCCAAGGTGGTCTAGCCAAATATGTTAAGAAATAATTATCAAAAAATGATTTAATAATCATTTCTAGAGAAAATTAAATAAATAATGATTTATTCAATTATTTTCATGGCTTTTTTTTTTAAACAAAAATAATTTAATAAAAATGGTTTACTAAATTATTTCCCATGGTGAAAGTGATTTTAATATGGTAAAATTAATCCTACATGGTGTATTTTGATCCACCTAGTTAGAAATAACTAGGTGATCATTTTTTAGGTGATAACAAATACAACAATAACATCATTATCATTTCTTCTTCAAGCTCATATAGCCCCAAGTGTTGTAGCTTGTCTTTGATACCTATTGTAATGATTCCATTGTGTAATAAGCATCTTTTTTTTTTTCTTTTACGTTCAGTGGTAGTATTAGAGACTTATTGAAAGTTCTTTAAGGCAGCCAATTACTTGAAATCTTGCCTCATATATCTCCCCTTATGGTCTTCAATCATATTATTGAATAGAAGGTGCAAGTTTTAATATTAATTTAGAAACAGACGTATTATCTTCAACCTCAATGCAATCTCACTCCTATTGGTCCTTATTATCTATATTGGTTTTGGCTTAAATGTTTCACTAATCTTGATAATATTTTATGTTTTCAAAGATCCATGACATTCAACAACTCATGTGATCATTTTTTCTTTGTTAAATGTTACCATCTTAATAAGCTTAGACTGACTGATATCTTTATGGCTATGCTAACCTCCTACAACATAGCCTCTATTTTTCTTTGTGATGTCATTCATATATATATATATATATATATATTTATATATTTCCATTTGTAGGGTTGAGCAATGCTGAATATGTTTTAGTGAAAGGTTAGTTTCAGTAATGGTAACTTAACCAAGGATTATATGCCCGTGTTCCCTCCATCAAACACACCTTTGCCTTAATGTATCATATAAATCTCTTAAGGCATTATTGTCATTCCAATCTACATTAAGCTTGGATTCACTTAATATTAAAAATTTATTTAAATCATTCATTAGAAACTCTTTAAAATCATGGGCATCAAGGAACACTAATAATATTCAACTAATACTATAGACCTATTTAAGTGATTTGGTAGCTGATAGGGGCTACTAAAAAAATGTTAGATTTGAAAAGAATGATATATTTACATAGCTTTCTCATGATTTTTTCTATTTCATGAAATATCTTAATTACTTCTTCCAGTTCTTATGGAGTTTTCAAAAGAGGTATATTTACTTTCTATTTTCAATATGTAAATATCATTTTGGGTGAAACCCTTGTTGGTTGGTAACCCTCAACTTAGGAATTGTATCCATGAGGTTTTTATAATGCCCAAAATTTCCCCAAACTAAGTTGTAATAAGATAAGCGTTTAAAAAAAAAATAAAAAAAATTGACATGGTAGGTTGCCCATGAAGATGATTTCATAACAAGGTACTTCTTCATTGAAGCTACAATGCCCTCAAGAAACTTACTTTTGTATTATATATACAAAAGACTGGTTTATACATGTGTACATGAATGTCTATTTATCTTGTGACAATTCACCCAACCCATCAAGCTCTAATATCCTCCATCATTATCACCCTAACCCAATGATTTACTTGCCTATGCAAGATGGGATCATCCACAAAATGAAGAAAGTAAAGAACGATTACAATGTGGAAGCATAATTATACTGTATGAGATCCAACTTTATCAACAATGGAGGGCACCGAACTTTAATGAGTAAGCCATTAGATAACTAATTGAAAGGTGACATAGATAGTTTAGTAAGGTCATTGGATTATGTGAAAACAAGTTATTATTGCCACTTCCCATTTTTGAATTGACTTAGATTATAAATCCTTGTTTTGGTAAGTAACTATAGAGGGTATGTTTCAATTGGTACTATAAATTGTGATGTTTGAATATGAAATATTTGGAAATTAAAGAATGCATCATGGGAATCGAAATTAGTTATTAGTTTCTTTATTTTAGATGACTTCACTTGATTGGTAAAGTTGCACCATGGAAATATTAACCATTGTTCTTTGATAACTAGCTTATAAATGCTGATGTCACCTCCTTTGAAGTTCCAATGTAGAAACTTGATTGCATTTTAATATATGTGGAATTTTCAATTTAATATAATGTATTTGTGGTTGAAAATGTAGTTATGTTTATTGAATATCAAGCAACTTGTATAGAGCATAATGGATCAACATTTGTGTTGGTAAATTCTATTTTTCCTACAAAACAATAATGTATTTTAGTAGATATTATATATTTGTTTATTCGTAACTCTAAAAAAATGACTATTAGACATTGAAATTATTACATTTAGGGAAACTAGCCATTAAGTTCCCTGATTTCTAAGGAATCTTGTCACATAATAAACATTGAAAAAGTTTGAATTTATGCATGCTTATTATGACAATATACATTTCTATTGCCCACTAATTTTAGGTTACTCAAAGATAAGGTGCTTTCGAGTGATAATGTCTTTCCGAACAATTGTCCATATGGAAATAAAATGTTGAAAATGCTAGGTGTTGAGTACATATCATACCATTCATGTCCTAATGATTGTATTTGATATAGAGACGAATATATGGACAAATAGATATGAACATGTGGGCATGGCAGGTGCCAAAGGTTGAAAAAACACATGGTCCTCCTCATAAGATATCGAAGCTTATGACTATGATTCCAACAATTCAAAGGATATTTCATTGCAAATATTTAGTCATCTTGCAGGGGTGACATGCCTTAGATAGAGGTCAACCACAAGTTATGTGAATCTTGAAAAATTTGGTAGCCATGAAGCATATAGAGAATACATGGCCCAATAAATTCAAAGATGAAATAAAGAGCCTTTGATTGAGAATAACCATGGATGGATTTAACCCATATTCCTTCCAAAACACCAACTATTATGTTTGGCTAGTAGTAGTGATCAATAAAAATACTCCCCATGGTTGTCCACAAAGAATGAACATCTTATCTTAGCTCTTATAGTCCCAGATAGGAAATAATTTAAGAGAATGGAAGTCCACCTCCAACCATTGATTGATGTATTTAAGCAATTATGGGAAGGGATATATGTATATGATGTATTAATACCCATCGCAGTGGAGAGGTATTTTACATTGCATGGAATATGTGGGGACACCGCACATGAGTATCTAGGAATATGAGTTTGATTTGATGTGCATCTTATTGATTCATTTATATATGTAATGTCATTTGTCATACTTAATTCAGTGCAACGATAATTTTTGATGCTAACCTGCTTTGTATTCAATAACATTGTAGGCGTTGTAATCAAAGAGTATCATGTATGTAAATGTTGTGGACCTTCTATAAAGGCTAGGTGATCCAACCACCTATAAAGGCCAATGTACGATTGCTCTAGGGAATTCCTCTGAAAAGACCACCCTTATAAAAGACTTGTATATTCTTTAAATGGAAAATCAGAGAGAACCCAGAGACCTGAAATAAAGCAACAACAAATTGGATTAGAGACCTAAAATAATGTACATAGAGAAGGAGAAGGAAATTGTAAAATTATTCGATTCAAATGGGGAACCTATGTTCGAGGATTCATATTCTTTTGACACCTATGTGAGAAAATACCCAATGGGATGAAAAGGAAATCTATATTTTATGAGCTTCCATATTGAGAACATCTTAAAATTGCCTAATTTCTAGATTCCATGGATGTATGTGTGTGTGTGTGTGTGTATTTTATTTATTTTTAACCATGGTGAATCAGTAACTCGTTGGAGTAATCTGGGCAAGGCCTAGGATCAAACCTCATAGCTGCCATTATAACACAAAGACATATTAAAACATGTTTTATCTTCTTTATGGAGACACATATCATCGAATATAGGCAACACATTTGTTGGTGAGAGAGGTCTTATTGCTTTGAATACTAAAAGAGGCATTGGCCAAGAAAAGAAAGTAAAGCACAGGTTAGAATACCAATACATGAATTTATTCTTAAATGAAAGTTTGGGAAACATAAATGATCTAACTTCAAAATGAATATACAAGGGCTTGTAAATGTTATTGGTTCACTTAGTTACTTAATAAATCATTAGTGCTAATTTATACAACAAACACTGGTACATCACATAACTAAAACCAACAGAGTTGGGCCTCTATTTTTTCCTTTGTAAGCAAAACCTTCAGAATTAATTTTTTGTGAAGATTTAATTTTGCATTTTGTCATTTAAACTTAATAGCAATGCATTTTATCATTAAGTGAGAATTAGTGCACTTGTAAAGAAAAATGCGCATCGTTGAAGTGAGTTAAGAAAAAAATAACACGTCTTTTTTTATTTATTTTTAACAAGGTTGGGTAGTTTATATATTACCAAAAGCTTTGATGGAGCAAGCTCCTATTACAAAAGACTGTACCATGAAAAACATCTAAGCCATGAGATAGGAACACAATCTCTTCTCCTAGGCTTGTGTTCATGACTTCATGTATTTTTATGTGTATTCTAGTGTACTGCCTAACAAACTGACCTACTAGAAAGAGAAATTTGCATGTCATGGGCTCTCTGACAATTTTTCAAGGCTTGTACACTGATTGCTCCTAAGTTGACTGGTTCTTCTTGTCATAATTGACCAAGTTCTCTCCTTCATTGCTCGAAGAGTTGTTTTTATAATATGCCTCTGCTTCTTCTTCAGTGGGTTGAATTCCATTTGATTTGTTTGCTTGTTCTTCCTTTGTCTCTGCTCACTGCTCCAAATTTTGTTGTGATTCTTTAATTTTGTGTTGCCTGAGATGCTTCTTCTTTTGCTATTGTTGACCACTTTCCTTTTGGCGTAAATGGGAACCGTTGGATATCGGAGATCAATAGACGAGGTTGTTAGAAGAATAACGACCAAGATTAATTCACATAGATTGGGATCAGGGGATGAATGGTGGAGATTAACCAGAGGCACTGGTGGAAGAGGAGAGTGGAGGAGCCGTTGCAACCGTCGATGGTTGAGATCTACGGCCATCGGGTGCAAACAAGTTCACATGTTAACCGAGAAGAAATGCGGGATTATACGCGGAGATGGTATTTTGGGCAGGTTAGAAACCATAAGTGGTAAAAGGGACATGTCGTCTGATTCCACTGACCGAGCGACACGTAGCATCGGAGGAGAGAGAGAAAACCGCTTTTCAGGCGGGTAATCTCCGAGCTTGTTGTCCGCCCGAAATCGGTGGGAGCCGTCTGATCCAATGAGAACAGATTGATGGTGGGGAAGAGTTGCACAAATTTGATTGAATAGGCTAATTGACGACCATCGGATCGAGTGCCCGACCAACGGTCCTGATTTGATCGGAGATCTGAGAAAGGAGGGAGCAGCGTTGCGGAAAAGGCTTGGGATTGCGAGCTCGACGATAATAATAGATACAAATGAATGATTTTTTGAAGTCTGGATAAAGCGCTCAGATGGGTTTTTCCCGTGTAAACCGATACAACTAGAGTCCCTACGAATGACAGAATTGAAGGAGGGCCAAAGTTTGGTTATAATAGTCAGGGAGGAAGGCTGAGATAATGAGAGGGGCAGATGGAGGGCGTGGATGCTCAGAAGGGATTTGTGCTCGCTGAGAGGAGGGAGTGGAGGGATAGAAGAGATACGAAGTGAGCAAGCTGGGTAAGAAGAAGGGTGGGGGCTTAAGATGAAGTCTGCACACTGAACAGAGGAAACACTACTAGCTATTAGAGAAGACAGGGAGGGTCTTTGAAACCAAAGTATCACTATAATAACATGGAGAGTGGAGATTTCCTTGCTGAGATTGCTGCTACGATTTTTGTGAATGTACCCTCTATTCTTATAGTGCTTTATCTCAGCCTGAAACCTGCCTTCGATGAGATAGATTGCAACGTGGTTCTTGTGACCAGGATCACAATCTTCATTCCTGTTGTTGCTCATACGAGAGTCTAAAGTTTCATGATTTTTCCTTTGCATTCTCGTGATTTCCTGGCTGTTGCTGCAGTGATGTGTCCTTTGTTGTTTTTTAACTGTTGTTTTTTGATTTATTGCTTTTATCATTGTGATTTTTCCCTTGGAATTGGTTACCTTTATACTTGTGGTTTTTGCTGATTATTAAGGAACAAAGCTGTGATATTCCTCTTGGTTTTCACGAACAAGCCCTTCATTTTTTTGTCACTGCTTGGTTTGCAAAATAATCTGCCTATTGATTGTGAATTCTCAAGACATGTCTGTAGATTACATCGCCAGAGCCTTCCAAGTTCTTCCTAATTCTTCTAAGAATTCTGTTCATGAACTCATTGCTTTGATTTTTGTTTCTTACCATTGCCTCTATTATTATGGCTGAGTCTCCTATTATGATAGGATTTTGGATTTCTCTTTTTTTGATTATTCTTGTTCCCATCAACAAGCTATATGCTTCTGCCTTATTATTTGAGATTTGTCCCAATCCCCATTCATATGTGACATTTTCTTTCCCATCAGGATCGAGGATTATTCCCCCTGCCCTTGCCATTCCCGGATTATGCTTTGAGGCCCCATCAAAGTATAGACAATATCTATTCTGATTTTTCATCCAGTTTGTGAGTTCCTCTTCACTCATTCTTATTTTCCATATAATCCCTTAGTTTGTCTTCCTCTGTCCTTTTTGTCCATTACTATTTATTATGGCTTTGCTGAGCCAATCTCGCTCTTCCTGTTGAAGAGTGTTATAGTCTGTTGGAGCTGTTCCTTTGACATTGAATATTTCAGAAGTTAGACCCCATGTTTTTGAGAGGGTCTTCCCTATCCTTGGGATTTGATTTTTGAAAATGCACTTGTTTCATGTCAACCAAATTTGCCAACTTAGAACCACTGGAACACATTTCCATATTCTCTGAATTGTGGCTTTTTTCTTTGTTGTGTATGGGTAGGCCTTCTCAAAGGTTTGAAGAAAATCCGACAAGGGCTTTTTGAAATTTATTCTTATTTCGAAAGGACTTATCAGCTGATGCCAATATTCTTTGGAAAAGGTACATTCTTGGACAAGATGCTGTATATTTTCTTCAGCCAACATGCATAATGGGCATCGCATTGGACATTGAAAGCATTTTTTTAAAGTTTTCACTGGTCAATATTCTCCCTTTTAAAAGAGTCCAGATGAACATTTTGATCTTAGGAAAACTTTCTGATTTCCATGCTATTTTCCAAGAATCCCAATCTTGTTGATTTGGTTGTTCCTGAAGGATTTTATATCCAGTCCTAACTGTGCAATGTCCACCACTTGGGTCCCAGAGATCTTCATCTTCCTCATCATGGTAGATTGGCACTGCCCCTTTTAAGAGCTGCTTGATTTTGCTCCATTGCCCTTCCAGATCTGCCGGAATTGCTGAGATTTTCCAGTCTTGCCACTCCTTTTGGTTCCATAGAGAGATTGAGTGTAAAGTATTTAGACCTTTACCTTTCATCCACTCTTGTATGTCTTCAATTTCTGGATGAGTTTGTAGTGGTTCTTTTCCCATGATTCTGTCCTCCCAAATTGAAATTGTTTTTCCATTGCCTGGGATTTTAGAAATGTATTTGCTCATTAATGGAATTATTTTTTTAACCAGTTTCCAAACTTGGGTACATTGTCGTATTGGGATATTCCATTAAGCAAACTTTTCCTAGTGCCATCCATATATTTTGATAAAAGAGTCTTTTTCCACCATCTCTCTTTTCATGTAATTAGTCTCCATACTATTTTCATTCCTAGTGCTGCATTCATGAGCCCAGGTATCTGTATTGATAGTCCTCCTTGTTCATAACGTAGTACTAGTTGCTCCCACCCGACCAGGCTATTTTTTTTGTTTTCTTGCTTCCCCCCCAACCACAAAAAGCTTCTTAAGATTAACTCCATTTGTTTGTGGGCACTTGCTGGGGCCATGATTATTTCATATTGGTAGATAGGTAGTGTTGCAAGGAGTGCTTTGATTAGTATTACCATTCCTGCCATATTCAACCACATCATACCCCAGCTTTGTATTTTGTTTTTCATTTTTTCAATTTGTTTGGTCCATATTTCTGTCTTCATGTTCTCTTTTGAGATTGGAAGTCCCAGATAGAAGAAGTGTGTCCATTTTTCTAGTACATGGATGTCTAAGATTTGTGAGATCCTTTGCATAGTTCTGGGGGGGGGGGGG
>APFE030425151.1:51616-79068 GCA_000404065.3 Pinus taeda
ATTTTTCAAACAACTAATCCAAGATCAGTACTTTAACTTTTTCATGAAGATATCATATTGAGAATGTTTGAAAAATGGTGGGAAATCTGGGCAGTGACTATCTCTCTTCTGCGAGGGTGATGTGGAAAGAGTTAAGATTTCATTGTTTTGATTTTTTTTTGTTAAATTAGAAAAACCAATATTAATGGAGATATCATTATTTTTTACTAAATTTTGTGAAGTGAGTAAATGTAGCTTTAACCATTCACCTTAAGATTTTTTTTACAATATAATTTCCTAAACCTATTTAATATCTTCATTATCATAAAAACCAACCTATATCCATCTTAACTCCACATCTACCACTCTTAGAGGGTTGAAATCTATTTATCCCTCCCAGCACTTGGTAGACCTAGAATTGAGATGGATCTAACCAAATAGAATTTCCCCTTTAAATAGTCTATGCTCAAATGAATACCATGGTATTACCACGGGTCAATACCATGGGTTATCATAAATCTGGAGCTTAAAAACTACTATTTAGTAATTTATAAAAAATTAAAAAAATTAATAATTGATTTTTATTTTTTATTTTTTTATTTAAACCAAGTTAAAATGTTTAAGTGACATTAAATTACAAGATCCATTTTTACTCTTGATCTACTAAGCCCCGAGAGGGATCAAATATTTTTTCACTCTATGTTAATTTTCATATCATGATATTTGATGAGTAAAGATGGTTCTATGCTAGTTTAATTCCCCCCTTTAAATAGGCTGCATTCCATGTGAATACCATGGGTCAATACCATGTGCCATCTTTATTTTTATTAATACTAATATTAGGGTTAATAATGTTTTTTTGCATGGTATTTAATAATAATTTGGCCCATAGGCTTCACTTAAATATAACACATTTTTTGAGTTTTCGTAAATATAAGGTGGCTTATGGAGTAAATATAAAAAGTGTTTTATTTATTTACCATACCTCTCGTTTATTTATATTTTTATTAATTTACCATACATCTTTTATAAATATGGTATTTGGCCCATAAGATTCAATTAAATAAAACCTCTTTTTTGAGCCTTCTTAAATAGAAAGAGGGTTATGGACTAAATAGAAAGAGGTTTTATTTATTTACCATACTTCCACTTTATTTATATTTTTATTTATTTACACGCTTGCATGTTCATAAATATAAGGTGACATATGGAGTAAATATAAAAAAATGTTTTATTTATTTACCATACCTCTCGTTTATTTATATTTTTATTAATTTACCATACCTCTTTTATAAATATGGTATTTGGCCCATAGGATTCACTTAAATGAAACCTCGTTTTTTAGCCTTCTTAAATAGAAAGAGGGTTATGGAATAAATATAAAAAGAGGTTTTATTTATTTACCATACCTCTAGTTTATTTGTATTTGTATTTATTTACCATACCTTTGGAGGAAGTATAAAAAAAGCTTTTATTTATTTGCCATACCTGCACTATATTTATATTTATATTTATAACTATCATAAATACATTTTCTTGAAAATGAGGGCGAATGGAAGATTGTAACTCCTAATTTCAAGGGCTAAATTTACTTTTTTTACCCTCTCCTTTAAATAAGGTTGGCAAGCTCTATACCTAATTTTTTTATAAATAAATTTGAGGCAATTTGTACAATGTACTATGTACCAAAATATTGCCCAATTAAAATCTAAACCCCTTAATTTAGCCCAAGAGCAAAAATTCGCCCCTAAAATTTTCCATGCCAATAAACTGCCCCACTAATCCATGCTCTACCAGAGAAAGTGCTGCTCTACGGGGAAGGGCAGGAGGGAGTGAGATTTCAAGAATGTCTTCCAACATTTTAACAAACTTAGTGACTGATGGTTTGTTGTTTGTCGGGCCCATTGCAGAAATGAGAAAGGTAAAAGCTTTTGCGGTTCCTTCATTTTCATGCTGTTGATCTGAGAGAGGCTCTCCATCCTCTGATGCGTCCATGGTTCTCAATCCCTAGCAGCAGGAGGCCGCTGAGGGGCAGTGCGAGCTTCTTGCTACGTTCGCTGGCTAGGGCTGCGTAGCTCCTTCAGCAAGAAGCGCGGGTGTCTCTACCTATGCATAATTGCTTAACCACTTAACACATGTCTTTATTATCAATAAGTCAAAATACACAAAAAATAAAAATAAAGAGTAGGTATTTAATTGTTCATAAATTAAAAATGATAACTCTTATTTCATTATTTTACCAAATTTTGGAGGGGAGATATGTAGAAGAAAAATTTACCAACAGGGGTTTTAGAGTGGGTAGATTTTTTTTGAAGAGCCAAATTTGTAAGGAATTATCATAGGTCACATATGAATCAATAGAGGATTTTTTTTTTTTTTTTTTTTTTTTTTTTGTGATTTCATTACACTGATCTTTTGAATATTTCCCTTATTTGATTCAAATATTTTGTGTGCTTCTCAAAAAATGGAAGGGATTTTTTTATTTATTATTAATTTGTGCTTATAAAAAAAACCTAATCATTCTTCATTCTTTTTCCAAAATTTAGAAATGAGATTTGTGTTGTAAAAGAGATTTACCAACAAATTCTCTAGAGTGTGTAGATTCTTTTGAAGAGTGAAATTTGTGAGGGATCACCATGGGTCATATAAAAATTTGAAGAGAACAAATTTTAGGTATGTGACATCATTCCCGTGATCATCTCAATCTTTCTCCTACTTGATTCAAACATTTTTTAACAGACTCTCAAAAAATAGAAAGATTTCATAGTTAGCTTCAAAATTGAGATTTTATAGTAATTTTTTATAGGTTTTTAGTTGTATTTGGGGCATTTGGTATCCGTTGCAATTGGTAACACACTCTCAAAAAATATAAAGATTTCATAGTTAGCTTCAAAATTGAGATTTTATAGTATTTTTTTACAGGTTTTTAGGTGTATTTAGGGCATTTGGTATCCGTTGCAATTGGACTACTGATTTGGTATCCGTTGCAATTGGATTACTGATTGCATTAGATCCAAAATGGTCATGTCATTGTCAAGGTTTTTCAAAAATATGTCTGGGTGGTTGTGAGTGCACATGATATAGTAAATTCAAGGTTTTTCAAAAATATGAGTGCAAATGATATAGTAAATTCACACTAGTGCATATAATCAATTGACCAACACTTTTACTTAATATTCTAATTGACAAATTGGATACATTGTCTTAAATTTCTTCATAGTTTTGGTAGTGTGTACTACATAGTGAAACCAATGCAACCTTTACTTAATAAAGAATCACGCGAATACAAGAAGTTAAAAATATAACTTTTCCCCATGTGTGAGTGAATGATATTCTCGTATTGGTGTGTACTATGTTGTCATATGCATCGTTATTTGATTTTGGAAGAAAAATTGATAATCTTTATATTTGATGATTCATCTTTTTATTTTTGAGATACAAGATGGCCAATAGAAGTTTAAGGAAAACAACTAGTATGATGGGATCTCATCCCAAGAAGTGGAAAAGGCTAGTTCTTTAATTTTTTTTAATAAATTAGCATATTTGAATTATATTATTATATATAAGGTTTAAGTTAATAATTTGCATTGGTTAATGTATGTCACACATAGCAAAGATTTGAAGAATTTTGATAAGATTGTTTGAAATTTGAGTGCAAAACAACATAAAATCGTGCAAAGATTTCAAAGAGATGATTTAGGTGGATCAAAAGGTTATCCACACACACCTACTTTTACTATATTTTGAACACTCCATTTCACAATTTTTAAAATCTTGTGTAGGGATTGATAGCAAAAGAGTGGAGTGTTGTCATAATATGATACAAATTATAAAGGATGCAAATCTTGATGAATTAGTCCTTAGTTCATCTAGAGTGGTGCTCAAAGTTAACTAAAGGGGGAATTTTCTTTACAAAACTATGAGAGATATAGTGGAAATAACATATAGACATACTCTCCACTCAGAGTACAAAAATCAATTTAATGAGTCAAAGAATTAGATTATACACATACTACAAGAAGTGTGAAGCAATGTGAAATGGGACCCATGAAACTTGTAATAGCAAAAGCTTACAATAACAAAAAATAATCATTTAAATTATTATTATTATGTTTTTCTATAATATGTCTAAAAGATTAACAAGTTTTTTTTTGTTATATTTACTTCATGTTGATTTAAAAATGAATTATTGTGCTTTTTGTTTTTCAGGAAGATTATGTAATTCCAGAATACAAACAATGGGAAACCAAATACATGTCGATATGGATCTCCAAAAAAGTGTACAAGGAAATGGAAAAAGAAATGAACATAATTGCATTGCACAAGGAGCCATCCCAATAACAACGTGCATCAAAGGTATGTAATCATTGCTTTATTCTTTTATTTACATCAAATTTAATTATCACATGAAATACTATTTTTCAGTTGTTTTTCTACACAAAAAAAACAAAATGGAACCATGATAGGAAGATAATGAAGAAAATGGTTGATCACAAAGTTTATAAGTACTTACATTTTGTTGTCTCAATTAAGATTTCATATTTGTTGTGATATTTATATATTTACATAATTAATTTATACTTGTCAATAGATGTTTCCTAATAGGTGCTAACATACAAAGAAGAGTCAACTGAAGAATTGATCAAAATTGGGTTAAGTAAGGTTTCTAAGTATATGTTGAATCATTAAGAGATAATTAAACAACTTGTAAGTAGTTATGTTGTTTAACTTTGTTCATTTTATAATAGATAGAAGAACCAAATACCTTTATGTTAATTATATCTATGCATTGTGATGGCATAAAATTAATGATCCAAGTTGGATCATTATATTGTTTTTCATCCATCTCGATGCATTCAGAGTGGAAAAAGTGGAGGAATCAGTTCACTGGATTGTTTTTACGGGCGGGACCCAATTTGGCAAAATGGGGTCTGAAATATTTTTGGAGCATTTTGAGGCATCAAACGAAATTTTATGGGTAGTAAATTTTTTCACTTTTGCTACAACACCTTTTTATGATATTCGACACACATAGACCTTTCCAATGGCACTAGAAGAACGCCAATCGAAGTCTGTATGCAAAAGTTATGCCACTCAGAAGTTGATCTTCCTGAATTCACACCTATAGTTTGGGAGGATGCCGCGTCAACCCCCATTATTCATGGAAAAGGGTTTATCCACGTGTTTGTGATGTACAATAATATAGAAGAGTCTATTTTGTAACTGTAGAGAAGAGTTGATGTAGTCATACTTAACCACTAGTAGGCTATTAGGCTGTGTTATAATTGGGCCACTAGGAGGAAGAGGCATTCCATTCTTTCGAGAGAATTTTGTTCCATAGCTAAGCAACGATAGCTAGGAGAGATAGGAGGTAGAGAACACAGAGAGGATCTGTGAATTGTAGCATCCCATGGGCCATAATCATTACTTCTTTGTACCTACAACCATATTTCTAGACAGAGAATGAGAGCGAAGTGACCTCACATCTAGCTGGGTTTTCTCCCGAAAGGGTTTCCCAAAGAGAATATCTTGTGTATTGTGTGTGTGTGTGGTTATTTTGTCATTCTCTACTTTTGTGTATAATTTCCATTTGTATGCATGCACTAATTATAGTTAAAATCTATAGATCTTAAAGTTTAATAAACTGTAATAGTGTATAATTTTCAGAGTTTTAATATAATATTATTAGATATGTTGTGACTAACTGTCTCGTGGAATATCCACTACAGTTTATGGATCATTCGATATCAAATTTGGTTTCTTTGGGTATTTTATGGAGATTGAAGGGATCTATATTGGTGGGGCCGAAAATCATAAAACCCTAATCATGGGCGACGAATCTGTAAAAAACCTCGTGATCTTGCAGAGGTGAGGTTTTCATGGCTCGAACAACAAGTCGTGGATATAAAATGCAATGTAAACCTCCTCATGGCGGCCCTAAGTAATAAGTTGGGGATATTTGGGGTATATGGGGGTTCAAATGTAGAGGATAAATCAGAAGGGAGATTGGAAGATCGGGAAGACATGGAGAACCAGTCGAAGAAATAACCCGAAAAAGATCAACCTAGTTTGAGTTTCGTGAATCAATCCCTATTCAAAATGGAATCAAAAGTCGATATCAAGATGCACCTTGGCGAGATTGATGCTCTGAAACTAAACCACTGGTTGCAACAATTGGAACTTTATTTCAGCGTCCATCAGATCGAGGAAGGGAAAAAGATCTCATTTGCGTGGCAAAAATTAGAGGGCCATGCGCTGACTTAATGGGAGAGCCAGACAAAAACCCTGAGGTTGGAGGGAGAACCTCTAGTGACTAAGTGGGAGGATTTAAAAACCTTCATTAAGTCACATTTTTATCCCATTAGGTACGTGGAGGACCAGTGGATTTGGTGGTATTACAAAAGGCAAAAGCCGAGCTAAAGCGTGCAGGAGTACACCACAAAATTTAGAAAGATGGCTATAATGCTGGGTATCTCTCCGTCGAAACCAGATGCACTCCTTAAGTATTTGGGGGGGCCTAAACCGCCATCTGTGTGAGCAAGTGACTTTGTTCAAGCCCAAATTGGTGGACGAGGCTTGTGTATAGGCACAATACTTGGAGAACATAGGCTTGAAAAGAGCGCAATCAAGTGGATCGAAGCAGAAAGAGCAACAAGAAGATTCTAAGGAGGGGAAGAAGAAGAAAAAAGGGGGAAAAGATAAAAAGAGGAAATCCACAACACACCAGTGAAAAGATCCTAGCAACCACTGCAACCACTATAACATTGATTGCCATACATAAAAGAAGTGATGGAAGTTGCATCTAGAGCTAAACTCGAAGAACAAGAAGAAGAATCCCATGGCTACTGATTCGAGCAACCAAGTTGAAAGAAAATCAGACGTGGATGAGAAGATCATCTATACATCAGTGTGGAAGGGGGTGAATCTGAGTAGTCTTCAACAACAGGAAGAGAAAGAAATGACCAAACTCTTCCATATAAAGATACAGGTCAAGAAGACAAAGATTGATTCTCTGTTTGATTAGAGGATCACAGGCGAATGTCATTGTAGCAGAGCTGGTCGAGAATTTGGGGCTAGAAGTTCATGATCATCCAAACCCATATCCACTAGGATGGGTAAATAAGGATGTAGAGTTGAAGGTAACAAAATAGTGCAAAATTGGATTTGCTATCAGTGCTGATTTTATTGATGAAGTAGATTTGGATGTGGTTCCCCTTGATGTCTGTGGATTCGTGTTTGGGAGTCCATACATGCACATGCATGATGCAATATTCATGAGGAGAGATAACTAGTACTATCTCATAAAGGATGAAAAATTGTTCATCATCAACATGCACAAAGGAAAGTCGAAAATTTCACTGGTAAGTGCCAACCAGACCAAGAAATTGATCAGTTCCAGCAAGAAGTATGTTTTATTTTTTTTAAGAGAAAGTTAGTTTAAAGAGGAGGCCATAAGAGGCAAGGCATCGTTGGAGGGTGTACTAAGAAACAAAAACAACAATTGGAGGAGTTACATGCATACAAGGATGTGTTCCAAGATCCTAAAGGGTTATCACCTAAGAGAGAAGTGGATCATGAGATCCAACTATTGCCAGACTCCCCATTGCTAAATATTGGGTTGTACAGACAGTTTGTTATAAAAGCAAGTGAGGTGAAGAAACAGTTGCAACAACTACTGGAACAGGGTGTCATTCAACCGAGTACATCACTAGGTGGGTCACCCATCATCATTGTGCCAAAGAAGGATAGGGTTTGGCAGATGTGTATAGATTACTGGGCGTTGAATAAAATCACACTCAAGAACAGATACCCCCTGCCTAGGATAGATGATCTGCTAGATCATTTGAAACAAATAAATTATTTCACCAAGCCGGACTTGAAGTCTGGATATCACCAGGTTCGAGTTAAAGAAGAAGATACATGGAAGACCGCCTTCAAAACTAGGAAAGGTTCGTATGAGTACTCAGTTATGCCATTTGGCCTATGTAATGCACCAACTACGTTTATGAGATTAATGAATTATATAGTGTGCCATTTTATAGATTCATTTGTTATTGTCTATCTAGATGATATACTAATATATAGTGCTACCTAGGAGGAGCATATTTCACATTGACGCAAGTGCTGGAAAAATTGAAGAAGCACCAGGTGCTAGAAAATTCAAGAAGTGTGAGTTTGCGCAACAGTGTTTGGTGTATCTGGGGTATGTGATCGGTAGAGGAGAGTTGAAGATAAATTTCCAAGATGGAGGCCATCATGAAATGGCTAGTGCCTACTAATGTTTATGAGGTCAGGAGTTTCATTGGGGCAACCTAGTAATTGAGGAAATTCATAGCCTCATTTTCAGCAGTAGCAACACCACTCCACATCATAAAAGCAAGTGGCAAGAGTTTCCAGTGGGGAAAATGTTAGCAAAAGGATTTCGAGGAGCTAAAGAAGAAGATTAGTCAAGCACCAGTTCTGGCATTACCAAACTTGTAGTGACCCTTTGAAGTAGAGACATATGCAAGTGGGTCTGCTATGGAAGCTGTCTTGATGCAAGAAGGAAGGCCCATTTGCTACCATTCTAAAGTATTTCATGGGGAAGTTCTTAACTACCCTACCTACGATAAGGATCTCTATGCCATAGTGCAAGCTCTGAAGAAGTGGAAGCACTACCTGAAGGGAAAGGATCTAGTAATGCACACAGATCAACAACTGTTACAGTACTTGCAGGCCCAGAGTAAGCTACAACATACTAGACATTATGAGCAGATGAGGTTTTTACAACTGTTTCATTTGGTGATCAAGTATAAGAAGGGAAGCACAAACAAGTTGGACGATATGATTTCAAGGCCACCCACAACAAAGATTACAACTTTGGGGACTCTTATGCACATGGAGAAATTCACCCATGATGCATACAGAGAGGCGTATTTAGAAGATGAGGACTTCAAGGAGGTGTATCAATAGTTGTAGAGTTAGAGTCATGTGCATGATGGCGACAACACCGTTGACTACCATCTCTAGGATGGGTTACTCTTTAGGTTGGATAAGCTGTGTGTTCCTAAAGGTGAGTGTTTGCAGCTAATTAGAGAGGCTCGCACCTCCAAGGTTGCAGGGAACTTTGGTGTAGGGAAGATCATGGCTAACTTGTAGAGGTATGTGTATTGGCCCAAGATGCAAGAGTAGGTAGCTAGGTTCATAAGAGGATGCATGGTTTGTTGTACTAACAAGCCTAGCAACATGAAACATGGTCTATATCAGCCCTTATATGTACCTACTCATCATTGGGAAAGCATTTCCGTGGATTTGTGGAAGGTTTACTGACAACTAGGAAGGGACATGACTACCTGTTCGTGGTAGTTGACAAGTTCAACAAGATGTGTGTTATGATGCCTTGTAAAAAGACCATCAGGGGACAAGAAGCATCAAACTTATTCTTTGGACAGGTTTGGCTACACTTTGGGATACCAAGGAGCATCATTTCAGATGGGGACACAACATTTCTCAATGCATTTTGGACTACATTATGGGAGAATATGGACACAAAGTTGAAGAGATATACAACATTTCATCTATAGAAAGATGGGCAGACATAAGTAGTCAAAAAATTTTTGGTGCAACTTTCGAGGGGATACAATCAGAAGCATCCAAAGACCTAGGATGAAAATCTGGTATATATACAACATTCTAGTAATAGAGAAATCCACACTTCTACAGGAAATTCCCCATTTGAGACTTGTTTTGGATACTTTCCACCTTCACCTTTAGATATTGCATATGGGTACCAAGGAGGAGTGAGGGAATATCTTGGAGGAGATGCTTTGAGGGTTGAAAAATTTATAGAGAATATTAGGCAGATCTATCTATAGGTACAAGAAACACTGCAAAAGTCGTAGGAGAAGTATAAGGCAAGGCATGATCAACACAGAACGAAGAAATCATTCAAGGTGGGAGACAAAGTATGGCTACATTTGAATAAGGAGAGGTTGCAGGGGCCTGGTAAGAAAATCAAGGCTCTAAGGTATGGTCCTTTTGAGATATTGGAAAAGGTGGGTGATAATTCCTATCAACTTAGTTTACCACCATATATGCACATTTACTCAGTTGTGAATGTAGATAATTTGAAACTCTATGAGCCTTCCATGCTAGATCAGAAAGAGGATCAAGTCCTACATTTTGTGAAGGATTTGGCACCAGATGCTTAGGTAGAGTTGATAGAAGATACAACTTTGCAGAAGAGGTCCAGAATGATAAGACAAGGGCAACATGACCTTTGGCAGATTGGGTTGAAGGGACAACTTCCAGGCAAAGCTAAATGGTACCCTAGAGAGAAGGTGGAGGAACAATTTCCTCACCTCATTTAGTAAAATATTTTGGGGACCAAAAGCCTCCCAAAATGGCGAGGTGTGATCCAAATTAGATCATAATATTATTTGTCATCCATCTTAATGCATTTGGAGTGGAAAAAGTGGAGGAATCAGCTCACACGACCATTTTTACCGACATGACCCAATTTGGCAAGACGAGGTTTGAAACCTTCTAGGAGCATTTTGAGGCATCAGACAACATTTTTTGGGGGTAAGACTTTTCCGCTTTAGCGTAGAACCTTTTCATGATATTCTACACACATAGACCTTTCCAACGACGCAAGAAGAGTGTCAATCAGAGTCTGTATGCAAAAGTTATGCGACTCAAAAAGTGACCTTCTTGTTTTCACACCTATAGTTCGGGAGAATGCCACGTCATCCCCCATTATTAATGGAAAAGGGTCTAGCCATAGCCACATTTTTGTGATGTAAAAGACTCGATAAGAGTCTATTTTGTAACTCTAGTTAAGAGTTGATGTAGTCATACTTAACCTCTAGTAGGCTATCGGGTTGTGTTATACTTGGGCCACTAAGAGGAAGAGGTATTCCATTCTTTCAAGAGCATTTTGTTCTATAGCTGAGAAAAGATAGCCAGGAGAGATAGGAGGTAGAGCACACAGAGAGGATCTGTGCACTGTAGTATCCCATGGGCCAGAGGCATTACTTCTTTGTACCTGCAGCCATATTTCCAGACAAAAAGAGAGTGAAACGACCTCACCTTCCAGCTGGGTTTTCTCCCAAAAGGGTTTCCTAGAGAGCATATCTTGTGTCTTGTGTGTGTGTAAGCGTTTTTATTTTGTCGTTCTCTACTTTTCTATATAATTTCCATTCACATGCATCCACTAATTATAGTTAAAATCTACATATCTTAAAGTTTAATAAATTGTAATAGTGTAGTTTTTTCAGAGTTTTAATATAATATTATTAGATCTGTTGTGACAGATTGTTTAGTGGAGTATCCACGACAGTTTACAGATCAATTAAACATGTAGGTAACATAGTATGGAGTGTAGCAAGTGGAAAATATTTTGAGAGAAAGCATGCATCATGGTTGTGAAAGAATGTCTATTGTTTATGAATCACTTACTGTTATGATACACTTTTTTATTTACATAATCATGTAAATTGTACTATATAAATGTGGATATACTTATTACACTTTTCATTTTTGTTTGTATATGGAACATGAAGAGGCAAAACATAAAAAACAAGTTGATCAAGAAAAAATTAGATTAAATACCCAAGTACAATATCACGTACAACTGATAAAGAAATGAGTAATGCACATTGTTTGAGCAATGAAAATGGTTCAAATGATGATTGGAAATCAATATAAATGAATGCTACTACAAGTTGAATGAATTAGAACATTTATCTATGAAAAACGCAATTTGTTTAATGTACTACATGACATATTGTCCCAATTACATGAAGATATGTTACCTGTAACTGTCACAATTAGATATTAACATTTGGTTTTGATGTATAGGACACATTTTCCAAATTGAATGTCGATAGGTTTTCAATAAGTATAAAAATTACATATTGATTGCATTTTGAATATTATGGACCTTTATGTTGTTCCATTTTGTATGACATTAGGTCTCTATCTCTCTCTCCCTTGGAATAAAAGCACGAGAAACCCCAAAGTACTTCCCCATGTTTTTTGGATGGTAAACTAGGTAAACCGTCGACCCTGATTACACCAATATGTCTTACATAAAGGGAATTAGTGTGAAATATCAAAAGATGTAGCAAGTGTAGTTAATTTTGTGTACAACTAGGTGTTTTTAAAAAGCTATGATGATTCAGATCTTGGGGGTAGGCCCCTAAGATCTAAAACATTGAAATGCATCTTGGGGGGAAGCCCCCAACATTTGAAAAATTGAAATGCTAGAAGAAAATAGGAGAACACACAATAACAAAACCTCAAAGACTTTTTTTTTTATTAAAACATATAATAACTATAAATGCTACATTGCGGTGGAAAATCTGTCCTTTATATCCTTTTTTGGTTACAATACCACAGGTAAATTCATGGGTGGGTAACTACCATGGGTGAATGAAAACCATGGGTGGATGCCACTTACAATACCATGGGTGGATGCCACTTACAACACCGTGGGTAACTTCCATGGGTAGATGAATAACATGGGTGAATGAATACCATGGGTGGATGCCATTTTCCATTCGGATCATTCCTCCCTCCTTAAGAAGTAGTGGTCCCCATTGCGCGAAGTTCCCTCCTGCGAAGCCTTTGTTGAAAATGAAGAACCACTAAAGAGAAGATTTTTGTGTGGTTAACCCATAACCATGATGTACGAAGATCTGAGGATAGAGATACCCTGTAATGCTTGTGAGCAACTGTGATATTGATAGTGTGCGGCCTAGCAAATGGACTTCGATGAATTGTGGGTTTGTGGATGACCCATAACCATGAGAAAAGAAGATCTGAGGATAGAGATACCCTGTAATGCTTGTGATCAACTGCGATACTAACAATGTGCGGCCTAGCAAATGGACTTCGATGACAAGGATTTTGTGCGGTCTATCCATAATCGTGATGCTCACTGTTGATAAAGTAGAAGGTGCCTACATAGCATGGGGTGGGAGGGCACGTCTCCAAAGAACCCAAGCCAAATGCTGGTATGATGAAACTGATGAATGTGAAGCAGGTGCCTACTAAAACGGGATGTGAGGGCATGTCTCCAAAGGGAACCCACTCCGAATGCTGCTCCAGATTTAAAATGGACATAACTCGGTCAATATAACTCAAAATATTTATTATCACCTATTTTTGGAAACAAAATGACCATTCTGCATCTTCCCACGTGTTTAAAATCCCTATCTAGACACTCTAGAAACTCATATTCACGCTACAACTGTTTGCCATCACAAAAGTTCTGAAAAAATAGATGATTTTAAATCAGCGATATCTCCCTCATCCAAACTCCAATTCAACCAATTTATTTTTTGAAATTGGGCAATTTTTCGAGAGGAGCTTCTTGGTGCACTAAGATGTATTTTTACAGGCAATCTTAATTCCTACATTAATTGTCAACCCAAGGGAAGTCTTTTTATTTCAAGAGTGTCAGCACTATATATGTAGTGAATCCAGAGGTTAACTAATAATAAATCGTTGTAATTGCTAGTGACTATCTCATCAAACTCAATCCAAACAATTCTAAAAGAAGTAACTCTGAAAGAAATTCATAACATACTTTGCAATTCTACTTAACCTATTATGAAAGAAAATGAATCTGAATACAATTGTAGAAATCACACTTGGAAATCTTAAATGGTATTGAAACTAACTCACTCAATCATTAAATATAACTACGACAATTGAACAACAAATGATAATTGAACAAAAAATCCTAATTGAACAACAACTGATAATTGAACAACAAATGATAATAGAACAACAAATGATATCTGAACAACAAATAACTATATGAGCATATTACAAAAAGCGATCAATTCTATCTCTGAAATCTATGATAACATTACTTGGAATGAATCAACGATCTAATGCTGGAACTAACATAACCAATTCAATCAAAATCATTACTCATATATAACACATGGCTAAATATGAATCTTGAATGAACAACGAATGTAAATCGGAATCAACAATCCTCATGGTAATCAAAATGATATTAACTTAACATTGATAAACAATAAATAATAAATAGAAAAGATTATAGCACAGGTGAAGCAATAGATCTTCTCTTAACTGGGCCCAGAGTCACCAGAAGTCTTTGCTATGAGATACTTAGAATATAATTATGAATTAAACACAGTCTTCTTCATTAAAATAAGTAACCGAGTTACAACATCACCAACATAACAGTATTATATGTCCAAAAGAATAATTATAAACTGTGAATTTTTGAACTAGTCGTGCAGTTTGCCTTTCGGCCTTATATATAAAAATTAGAAAAGTAAATAGATAAAAGCGAATCCTCAGGATTAGGGAATCCTAAGTATTTTGCAATACTCGATCTGATTCCGTCATAAAATAACATCAGTCTGCCCGGTCTTTCGTTGTCCTGCCTTGCCTCTGAGATGCTGTTGTTTTGTCGATTGAATAACTATCACCCAATTCACATCTTCTGCACATAAAGATAGTAAACAATTAGTTTTTCCTGCTTAGATTCGTCTAATTTGTTACTGATTACTTTTACCCAACTTTAGCTATTATTTCCTCTACTTTTATCCATAAACAAAGATAATCATGTGAGGATGAGTGCTAAATAAAGATATTAACAAGGAGAAAACATACCTTTTTCTTGACCCAACAAAGTTCAGATCTATAATCATTTTTTATGAAATTCTACACAAAAAACTGCAAAAAATGATAGGAGAGCCACCGCCCACAAATTATCGTTAGAAAAATTTCTGCAATATAACTAATTTTAAATCAACGATAACTCCCTGATCCAGACTCTGATTCGGTTGATTTTTTTGTTTGAATTTGGGTATTTTTTGCAAGGAATCCAGATATGTGATTTATTTTTGTAAATTTTGCACCAAAAGTTTCAGATTTGATCTGAAAATCGTCACCCCAAAAAAATTATGCTAAAAAATGAAAAAATAAAAATTCTTCTCGCTTTGCCCAAGAAAGTGCTTTGTGAAGGTCGTAGCACATGCATGAAGTTTGTTGAACATTGCTGCAAAAATTTGAAATTGAAATATGCGTCAAACCTTGATTCTCATGGAGTCGTAAGTTGAATCTGATACCACTGACTCGGATTTTGGGGGTAGGTCCCCAAGATCTAAAAAAATGAAATTTATCTTTGGTGGGTGGGGGGGGGGGGGGGAAGCCCCCAAGATCAGAAAAATTGAAATGCCAGAAGAAAATAGGAGAACACACAATAACAAAAACACAAAGAAACTTTTTATATTAAAACATATAATAACTGTAAAGGCTACATTATGGTGGACAATATGTCATTTTACAAAATGTGACTTGTTACTTATAGCCTTTTTGGTTACAATACCACAGGGAAATTCCATGGGTGGGTAAATACCATGGGTGGATGTCACAATACCATGGGAAAATGCCATGGGTGAATAAATACCATGGGTGGATGACACTTACAATATCATGGGTGGATGGCACTTACAATACGATGAGTACATTCCATGGGTTGATGAATACAATGGGTGGATGCCATTTTGCATTCAGATCATTTCTCCCTCCTTAAGAAGCAATGATCCCCATTGCCTAAAGTTCCTTCCTGAGAAGGCTTTGTTGAATATGAAGAGCCATTGAAGAGAAGGATTTGGTGTGGTCAACAATACCATGGATGGATGAATAACATGGGTGGATGAATACCATGGGTGGATGCCATTTTGCATTCAAATCATTCCTCCCTCCTTGAGAATCAATGGTACCCATTACGTGAAGTTCCCTCCCACGAAGCCTTTGTTGAATATGAAGAGCGACTAAAGAGAAGGATTTGGTGTGGTCAACCCATAACCATGATAGATGAAGATCCGATGATAGAGATACCTTGTAATACTTGTGACCAACTGTGATATTGATAGTGTGCGGCCTAGAAAATGGACTTTGATGAAGTGTGGGTTTGTGGATGACCCATAACCATGAAAAAAGAAGATCCAAGGATAGAGATACCCTATAATGCTTGTGGCCATATGTGATACTAACAATGTGCGACCTAGCAAATGGAATTCGATGACAAGGATTTTGTGCGGTTTGTCCATAACCGTGATGCTGACTATTGATAAAGTAGCAAGTGCCTACATAGCCTGGGGTGGGACAACACATCTCCAAATAACCCAAGCTGGATGCTGCTATGCTGAAACTGATGAATGTGAAGCAGGTGCCTACTAAAGCGGGGTGAGAGGGCATGTCTCCAAAGGGAACTCGCTCTGAATGCTTCTCCAAATTTAAAATGGACATAACTCAGTCAATATAGCTTAGAATATTTATTATCACCTATTTTTTGAAACAGAATGACCATTCTGCATCTTCACATGTTCTTGAAATCCCTATCTAGACACTCTGGAAACTCATTCGCGCTGCAATTGTTCCGCCATCACAAAAGTTATGAAAAAATTGCTGATTTTAAATCAGCGATATCTCGGTCATCCGAACTCCGATTCAATCAATTTATTTTTTGAAATTGGGTGATTTTTTGAGAGGAACTCATATCTATAATCATTTTTTTTCTGAAATTATACACAAAAATAACAAAAAGTGATAGGAGAGCTGTCGTCCACGAATTGTTGTTAGAAAAATTTCTGCAATATAGTTGATTTTAAATCAGCGATATCTCCCTCATCCAGAGTTTGATTTGGTCGAATTTTTTTTTTGAATTTGGGTTTTTTGTGTAAGGAATCCAGATATATTATTTTTTTTTGTAAATTTTGCACCAAAAGTTCCATATTTGATCTGCAAACTCTCTGCCCAAAAAAAATTCTGAAAAAAAAAATGAAAAATGAAAAATTCTTCTTGCTTTACCCAAGAAAGTGCTCTGTGAAGGTCATAGCATATGCATGAAGTTTAATATTGCTGCAAAAATTTGAAATTTAAATATACGTCAAAACCTCATTCCCATGGAGTTGTAACCTGAATCTGATACCACTGATCCAGATATTGGGGGTAGGCCCCCAATATCTAAAAAATTGAAATGCATCTTGAGGGGGAAGCCCCCAAGATCTGAAAAATTGAAATTCCGGAAGAAAAGAGGAGAACACACAATCATAAAACTGCAAATAAACTTTTTTTATTAAAACATATAATAACTGGAAAGACTACATTATGGTGGACAATTTGTCATTTTACAAAATGCAACTTGTTACTTATAGTATTTTTTTGGGTACAATACCATACATAAATTCCATGGGTGGGTAAATACCATGCGTGAATGAATACCATGGGTGGATGTCATAATACCATGGGAAAATATCATGGGTGAATGAATACCATGGGTGGATGCCACTTACAATACCATGGGTGGATGAATACCATGGGTGGATGCCATTTTTCATTAAGATCATATGAGCTAGGGCATAATATATATAATAGCACCAGTGCTTGGGATGTTTGTGCACGCCCCAACACCTTTTATTATACTATGCACTAGTGTGCTTATTTATATTACAAGCATCATAAAAAACCTCTGGCTGCCCAATTTTTAACATCCATTTAAATTGCCACAAATTATTTTACTATAAATAATGCAGATGTAGCAGAAGTTTTTTGAAAGTTTTGCCCAATATCGTATCACCAAATGCTCCAGAAAAACCTCCACTACAAGATTTTCTCCTTATAGTTCCTTTTGTCTTTTCTTCCTCCCTTTGTCTGTCTTCTTCTTTCATATTTATTTCCACTTCTTCCCTCTTTTCTTCCTCTCCTTTATTCTCTTCCACTTTCTTCTTTTCCTCTATTTTATTTATTTAATTTTGGTAGCTTAGGGACAAATTCCCTCCTCTAGGAAATGTTCCTCTTCAAGGAATACCTTTTCTAGCCCTTGGGAGGACTTAATTTGTTTAAGGAAAATTATATTTTAATATGGAAAGCCACATGTGCACAAAAGGATAGGTTAGCCATAAGAAGAATGTGGACACCCTTAGAAGCCTATAAATACAAGTCAAGTGACCCTCATTTGGATATCATTAATCACTCTTCTTTCTTTAGTTTGGCTCGCATAGGTCTGAGGTGATTCGTAGATATTGGTTCATATAAGTTTGAAATTACAGGGTCCGAAGCTTGCACGTGAGATTTAGGGTTTTGATTTGAAGATCTTCAGTTGCAACTGTAGGCACACAAGCCTATGCATGTAGTAAAAAAGTTTCAGTTGCATGCACATATCTCTCTCTGTGTGGTTGGAAACTAGGGTTTGATTTTGATAGTTGACCATGGACTCCGATAGTTGATGAATGTTGACCATAGGTTGGGAAAATTTATCTTTGATTAATATTATTGCTGGGTTCATCTTTGGGATATTGTTTGATTGATTTTGATAGATAGTCTTGTGGATAAAGATTGGATTATTGTGCTCTCTCTTTGCTGAATCATTCAATGACAATATAATAAGAAGAAGAATTTGAAAGGCTTTTCCCCCTTACGGGGTATTTCCTTGGTCTTTGACCAATCCTGGTGTCTCTATGTGTGAATTCTTTTCTTCTATTGTTCCTTTATGTTAAACTGCATTGATGATGATATTGTTCTTTCTATATAATTGTGTATGTTGTTGAATAATGTTATGATGATGCGGAGTGAATTCAATGTGTAAATAATGAAATGCAATTATCTAAAGCAAAGAACAATATTTCCCTAAGAAAAATTAACATGGTATCAGAGCTGGGATGAAGAAAAGTCATTGAGATTACCTCTGTTAAGACACCATTGATGAGAGCAAGAGAAGATGGAGGAGACCTAAAAGAATACTAGGGTTTGAAGGAAACCCTAGGCAATTTGGCTATTATGGTTTGATGGATATCATGAGGTTAGGGTTTAGAAGAAACCCTATGATAAGATAAAGGCTTGAGTTTTGCAATTTTGAAACCTTAGCATGATCAATGAGAAGATGTTATAGCACTTGTGATAGATTTGATGTAACCCTAGTTGGGGTAACCTCAATTAGGCCTGGTTGATGATGAAGTCAATAGAAATATTGAAGGCAACGTTATTACATGGATAATGGACTATACTAACTCTTGAAGGCTAGTTCAAGACGGAGCTGATCATCTCTCATTAAAGATATATACCTTTTAAAATTATGTTATTTCTTTGTGATACTAGACTTATTGTTTTGATTATTACTTATACTTCCTACGTATTTGAGTATTTGAATAATTATAACCTCTCGATGAGATGTGATAAGCATATCCTTCTTGAAGATCATTTAAGGTGCAGGAAAAGAAAGCTAGTTCGGAAAGAGAAGAGATAGTGTTGGAAAAGAAAAGAGGTATTTGACGAAAGTTATTATATTTTTTCAAGGTAGCATCCAAAATAAAAGTTCTTCAGCTGCCAATAACAATAAGATCTACAAGTTGCAACGGTATCTAAATACTACGAGGTATGTATAGTGTATTGTGTCAATGTCATGATTGAGCTGCAAGATTGGAAGGCAAGTTAAGAATATCAGCTTCATGAATGATTCATATATGCATATGAAATTAAGTTTGATTTCTGGCACATGTGATATATTTGTGCTCTTGATTTTTTCCTGAAGGAAAAATCACAATTTTCATTAATAATGTTGAAAATTACATGATGTAGATGCATGAAAGCATATGCTATAAGGGTGGTTGTTGCCATTGTCTATGTGATACTATAAAAAAATTATAATATCCTAGGTTGGGAGACTAATAAATTATAAGTATGATAGGTCTGTCAAATAAAAATATATACATGAATAACTGAGAATATTATAATCACAGTCATATCTCAATAAAACATAAAACCAGGGCCTATATGTCCCATTCTACTGTCGGTCATCATAAGGTCTATGAAAGTATATGTCGAATTCCTGCTCTATTTTCTCCTGGATCATCGAGAGCCCCCATGGATGGTGCATGACCTCCTTGGATAATCAATCAGAAACTTGGTTCCACTCCCTGTATTTGTGATGATAAGAGATATAGTCAAATTGAGATTTCAAAAGCATAGTATCATCCAAAATGTTCTGGAGTGTGTGCATGTGACATGCAGATTGTTGGCTAAACCAATTTATGATAAGTTTGGAGTCACCAAAAATATGAATGCGACGACATCCCTTCTCAAGTGAAAAATAAAGTAAATGTCTGAGGGTAATAAGTTCTGCAAAATTATTGGTTCCATCCCCCAGTCCCATTTGGATTCTATAAGAATGATTTTCAATAATATGTAGTAACACTCCCCCACCACAACCTTGCTGTTGTGTTGAACCATATGCCCAAGGGATGTTCTTGTCGATAGTCTCGGGAGAGGTATTGTGAGCAGTGTGAGGGTGATCATACTATGGAATACTTCTATATAGAGTAATGATATGTGATGCTGCTTGTGGCCACAGTGGAGCGGTACCAGTGAAGATGATTTTATTTATCTGCAGCCAAATGCAACAACATATCAGGAGAGGGAGGTTCCTAATCTTGGTAGGCTGTGCAATAGACCACCATGATTTCCATGCTTCCAATATATTAGCGCCATGCCAATGATTATATAGATGTAGTTTTTCAAGTACATTATTCCATAATGCAGTGGTAATATGTTATGCTACCAACTCACAAAATAGAAGAAAAGATAGATCAACGACTTTAAAATCAGCCTTTTCGAGGGGGAAACCTCTTTTTCATTATATAAATGAAAAATTCTTCGATGATACAAATGAAAAAACCTCCTTTCTATATATAGGAGTCTAAGGGGTCACAATATAATCAGAGCCGACATAACAATAATAATCTAAGGGCACAACACTAACAATAGTGGGCTTCTATGGGGCACAATAATAACAATATGGGGGCTACATGGGTACAACAATACAATAAGGGGGTTGTACTAATAACAATAAGGGGCTACACTAGTAGTATAGGGACCTAACATGCCCCTCTCCTTCAAAAAGTGTTGACCTCAACTCTTGAGTATTTCTGGATGTTTCTGTATAAAATTCTCTTCCTTCCATGTGGAATCTTAGGCGGGTAAGTTCTTCCACTTGATGAGATACTATGAAATTGATCTATTTCGTAGTTGTTAGGTTCTTATTTCCATGACTTCTTCAGGTTCTAATATGATTTTTCCTTCCTCGTCAAGTTCCGAAAATATTGTTTGAACTAGGAGCTTGTCACCTATAACTTTCTTTAAGCATGAAACATGGAAAACCGGGGGCACTCGGAAAGATGCAGGAAGCTCCAATTTGTATGCCATAGTACCAATCTTTTACAACACCTTGTAAGGACCATAGTAGTTTGGTGATAATTTATTATCCTTCTTAGCTCGCTTGAGGGACATTTTTTGTATGTTTGTAGCCGTAAAAATACCCAGTTTCCTACATCAAAACTTCTTTTGCTACGATGTTTATCTTCCTTTTGTTTCATTTGATTTTGCACCAAAGTGATGTTATCCTTTAAAAGTTGGAGAACTTGTTGTTGATGCTCGATGTGGTCTTTCACTGCTTGAACCTTTTTCTTCTTGATATGTCCTTCTATCTTGAGAGTTTGAGGAGTGGTAATTCCTGCAAATGCATTAGAAGATATGGTCGGATTCATTTCTTGATGCTCGATGTGAACTTTCACATCTTGAACCGTTTTCTTCTTGATATGTCCTTTTATCTTGAGAGTTTGAGGAGTGGTAATTCCTGCCAATGCATTACAAAATATGGTCAGATTCATTTGTTCTCTCTGTGGTTGGTTCCTGGTGTATATCCTCTTCTTTTGACATTTCTTGATCCTTTTCTTCCTCCTCTTCACATTCTATGTAAAACAATTTCTTCTCAGCACACTTATGACCTTTAGTGTATTTGATATCACAACTGTAACAAAGCCCTTTTTCTCTTTTTTTTTTCCAATTTTTGTGGTGTCAACCTTGTAGGTTGTGGGAGGCTAGGGGAAAAAACACTTCCATATTTATAGTTATGAGTGACTGGCTTCCTTGTTGCCATAATTTTGCTTTCAATTTTTCTTGCCAACCTGACTGCCTTCTCCAATGAATCAGGTTCCCAAAGATGAAACTCATGTTGAATGTTATCATTTAAAGTCCTTATGAAGACATCAATACTCTGCTTCTTTGGAATATCATTTACCCTTATAATCAATTTTTGGAAGTCCTTAATGTGCTCTACCATTGAACCCTTTTGTTTAAGATTTATCAATTGGCTAAAGAACACATTACTCTTTGTATCCTCATAATGTGCTATCATTTCCTTCGAAAATTGACTAGGTGACAAGTGGTTTATGAGAACAAAGCCCTATACACCATACAAATTGATTTGGTTCTAAATATAAAGATGCAATACGTACCTTTTGTAACATTTTCACATCATGTAGATCAAAATATTGCTCCATCTGTAGTATCCAAGTTACCGGATCCTTGCCATCAAACTTCCTCCTATCCCTTTTTCTTCTTTTAGGAGCTTGATATTGAAACGACTGTAACTCTGTAATTTAGAATCTCCAAGTTTTGAAATTTTGTCCTATCATATCCCTCTGAGTCCTATTTCCAACGCCATAAGTTTGATCAAGATTGGATTCTCCAAATAAGAGTTCTGTCAAATCTCCCACGATGACCTTATTATAGACTAATTCAATAGAGCTAACTTGTACGAAGTTCCACGTATCATTGTATTGACCTTCGACCCTGAAAACAATACCCAACAAACTAAAGTATTTCCTATTTCTATTACTTTTTACGAAATTTTAATCTAATGCTCAGAGAGAAAGTTATGATGATTTTCCCAAGGTCACCTGTTTGTGATCAAATTCGAGAGTCTGCAAAAACCCTAGATTCCTTGGATCCTATCTCCGAACTTATAGCGAACCAAGATCGAAAATTCGTACACAAGGTTTAGCACGATTTCGGCTCAAATGTGTTTTAATTTAAGCTTCTGAAGTTTCTTAGAAACAAAGTTATAGGTAAAATTCCACAATGATTTGTTTGAGATGGAATTCTAGAGCCTGTAAAAACCCTAACTTCCTCAACTCATATATGCAAAAATATAGTGCAACAAGATCTAAAATTTGGACACGAGGTTCATCGATATTTTGAGTCAAATGGGTTTTAATTTCAGCTTCTGAAACTTCGTAGAAAATTTTTATAGCAAAAATTCCACGATGGCCTATTTGAAGCAGCGAAACCCTAGAATCCAAAGCTTCAATACCAAATGTTATGCAACCAACTCACAAAATAGAAGAAAAAATAGATCAACGTCTTTAGAATCAGCCTCTTCGAGGGGAAACTTCAATTTCATTACATAAATGAACAATTCTTCGATGATACAAATGACAAAACCACCTTTCTATATATAGGAGTCTAAGGGGTCACAATATAATCAGAGTCGACATAACAAGAATAATGTAAGGGCACAACATACAATAGTGGGCTTCTATGGGGCACAATAATAATAATATGGGGACTACATGCGCACAACAATACAATAAAGGGTTTTCCCTAATAACAATAAGGGGATACACCAGTAGTATAGGGGCCTAACATAATAGGACATAAAAGAAATAAATGTTCAATAGATTCCGGTGCCTGCTTGCATAGTATACATCAGGTTGGTCTGAAATATGAACGCTTTTGTAGATTGTCCCTTGTGGGGGCTTTGCTACGGAGTATACACCACATGAAAAGTTTAGCTATGGGAGGTGCCTTCAGCTTCCATAGAGCACGCCACCACCAATCAGATACAGGGGGTTTGTGTGCAGAATGGATGAATGGATATCCTTCCTTAGGTGCATAGGAGCCATGCTATGAGTGTGCCCAAATAAGCTCGTCCTCTCCCTCAGTGATTGAGACATGTGATTATGAGAGTGAATTGATATAGGTTTTCCAATCATTGTGCCAGGTGTTAGGTATACCCAATAGGTCAGGAGATTTCTAGGCTTGATAGGAGATATTGGAATTGTGATTAGCTATACGGGAAAGCCTAGTGATACCTGCGTTCGAGAGGAAGTGTAGTAACTCAGGTGGGAGATGATACATGTTCCCACATCCAGACCAGGGATTCATGCCAATACGAACAAGGTTACCATTAGCAATCCTCGAGGTTAATCCATCACGAATATATGATAGAGATTTTAGAACTGCTCTCCAAACAATAAATATATTTGTTCTATTCCAAGTTGGTCACCTGACCCAATCAAGGGTATGGGGAGAATTAATATACACATGTATGACCACCTCAACCCATAGATTATTTGAAGTAAGAACTTGCCATCCCATTTTGGTTGCTAATGCTTTAGCAAAGGAATCTAAATTTTTCATACCCCATCTGCCCCATTTATTTGGGAGAGCAATGAGTTCCCATCTTATCCATGCATATGTATGGCCTTCTTGTTCCATTTCCATAAGAATCTGCAACACAACTGTTGTATTCTATTCAGTATGCCCCTTGGAATCCATGCCAAGGACATCCAGTACACCGATGTAGCTTCCAATATAGATTTGATAAGAGTGAGTCGGCCAACCCTAGAGAGCCATCTATGAAGTCATATATTCGGTCGACCTTCAATTTTTTCCACAAGCCATACCCAATCAACTATCTTATACTGAATGGGCTTGAGTCCAAATCCTAGATTTTTAAGACCATCATCAAAAGAGATAATAGTATTAGGAAATTTCTGATGAGCAGTGTGTGTTTCATTGAGGGAACAACCAACATAAGTTAGAGTCGATTTAGGTTGATTACATTCCATGCCTGCGGAAAACAAAAGGATCCGAGGATAGAAGAAAATGCACTTGTGTCTCTAATCGATCCATTGAGGAATATGACATCATCAAAAAAAATAAGATGGGTAAGGATGCAACTTTTGGTGATTTTAATACCCTGAATTCTTCCCTGCCTCTTTTCCTCAGATATATACTGACTCAAGCCTTCCATGACCAGCAAGAATAGTAGGGGAGAGAGAGGACAACCTTGTGTAAGGCCTCACTCAACATGAAAGAAGAATGAGGCAGAACCATTGATAAGTACATTGTATGAAACATTGGTAATATAACACATGATCCATTGGATAAAAGCTAAGGGAAAACCCATATGAGTCAAAAACATTCTCAGGTAAAGCTAACTAGTATGATCAAAGGCCTTTGCTAAATCAATCATGAGGATCATACCTTTTAGCCTCTTGATCTTATTGGAATGAAGGACCTCCTGAGCGGTACCAAAAACTTTGTGAATATGACGATGATTAAGGAAAATTGTTCTGGAGAGATATGCTTAGATAAAATAGGTTTAAGGCGATTGGCAATAATCTTGGCTATGATCTTACAGATACAATTGCAAAGAGAGATTGGCCTAAAGTCATTGAAGGTCTGAGGGGAGTCAGATTTGGGTATGAGAGAAATAAAGGTACAATTAAATGCATCATACATACGTCCACTTACCTAAAATTCTTTAATAACCTGGAGAAGATCATTGCCAATAACTTCAAAAAAAGCAAGATAAAATTCTACTAGCCATTCATCCGGTCCATGGCTCTTGTCATTCTTGAACCATCTGAGAGTGCCTTCCAATTCACCCATAGATACCGGCTTGACGAGATCCTCTAGAACTTCATGATTGAAAAACCTAGAAAACAACCCTACCACTTTGATAATCTCAAGAAGAGTAGCTTCCTATGTTGTTTTGTAGAGCCGACTGAAATGAGTGGTACTGAGAGTGGCTAGTTGATTAAATGATTGTACCCGGTGTCCAGAATCATCCTCCAAATTCTAGATAGTATTAATGGCCCGTCGACCATTTGCAAATTGATGATAGAACTTTTTATTATCATCCTGTTGTGGCCACCAACAACCCCCCTCCTTATGAAGTATTATTACTAATACTAAATAAGTGGGGACCCTCAAAAAAATTAGTTAATGTTACATTTTCTTTTTAGATGAAATCTACAACATCATGGACTTAGGAAAATACCTTGAAAAATCTAGAAAACCTAAGTTTCATAATGAAGAAAATTAAATTTACTCCTAAAAGGATATCACATTGCGCAAAGGATGATAGGATACACCTTCCAAAGAGTTAAAACGATAAAATTTGATATTGCGACGCAAAAATTCATCGCATCGCATATGTTGAAGACAAACACTCTCATTGAAAAACTTTAAAACATCGCCGATATGCGATATCGCGTATCGCACATCGCAAATATCACAAGAATTACACAAAAATTATAACGATCTGCGACATTGCGATATTGCGATACCGTAATACTGCGACATCTCAAAGTTGCGATACTCCGATCGGCAATAAAAACAACACAATAACATTGTGACATTACGACATTGCGATACTGCGATCTGCGACATCGCAAAGCAAAAACGCAGGAATCCTCCATCGCAGTTGGTTCTGGCTCATTGTTCGAGAAAACTTTTTAACCAAGAGTTGGTCATATGTTTTAATGCGAATTAATGGGTTATTGCCAGTTGTTAATGAAGTAGGGTGTTGTGTTTTTCGAAAAAATAACTCACGTAAGGTGGCATGTCTTGTATATCTTCGGCATTTAAAAGTTTTCCTGTTATTAGTCCTTTATCATTACTTCTACGTCAATGTAAACTGCAGGAAAGAAGGACGAAGCATTACACAGGGTACTATGCAGAAAACAACGAAGAGGGAAGGGAGCGCTCCAATATACATTTCGGAAGGCATACTTAATCCGCTCAAGGAAGAAAAAGAGCCGCAGAACTCTTCGGAGGCATCTATCACAGATTTATCATGTATAGTCATGGTTGAATGGATACTGAAAGACACTGATACTAGAAACAAACAGTTTAATTCTCAGGGTCAAGAGCTCACAGAAATACTATTTTTACAAATTTTGGGTTTTATACCGAATGAGAGAAAAAGGCGCAAGAGGCAAAAACCGTATCAGGGAAGCCCGGATCAAGAAACAGAGGCAGTTTCCATGCCAATTGCGCATCGCTAAGAAAAATTGTTCGAAAAGGAAGGTCCCTAGTTGCTCAGTCACCTGCGAGTCCCGAAAACTGCAAAAAAATTAGCGATAGAAGCAAACTGGAAACAGAAGCTATCCGAAGGTTAACCAAGTTGAAATGGGATTTTTACCAGGCATACATGATAATGCTACATATTTATTGGATGATTCTCAAGCGTATCATCAATTTTACTGAGAAGAGAATGCCAGCTCTTGCCGTTTCTATTTGCTTAACTCAACCAAAGGCGGAAGACAGTCAGCCGACTCTACTAAAAAAAATACTAAATTCTTGCGACATTAAGGAGTAGATTTAGAAATAGTTAGTAGATTTAATTTTAGAATAGTTTTGCTTAGAAAGAGGACGGTCATTTAAACCGAATCCTCAAATTCTGTAAATAAGCTATTTAGTTAGTAGTATTTAAACCCTTCTCATGCATTTAGAGAAGGGTCCAGAAATTTATCAAAAACTTGTCCTCAGAACATGCACTTTTGCACCCTCAGAGGAGGTTTTGGTGAATGAAT
>APFE030425151.1:96710-119667 GCA_000404065.3 Pinus taeda
CCTTCTCATGCATTTAGAGAAGGGTCCAAAAATTTATCAAAAACTTGTCCTCAGAACATGCACTTTTGCACCCTCAGAGGAGGTTTTGGTGAATGAATGGAACATGGTTTATTTGATATTTCCATTTGATATCTGCTACTGATGTTTCACTTCTGTACTCTTAGTAGATGTTGAATCAAAGAGAGATAAATCAATCATTGCTTGAAGCTCATGAGTAGGACTAGTTATAAATGGTACTTTTATCTCTTAACCATTTTTGCTTATGTGTTAAAGCGATATTCAATTTTTAGTTATTTATATGTTATAGCATGAATGTCTGAGTTATCATTTGGCACTTTTGTATGGTGATAACTATTTGTTTATGTTTAGTGTATGAATAGCTCGTTTATGCGATAAGTTTTAACAGCTGTTTCGTCTAACTTCTTATATGAAGTAGCTCATTTTTTATCGAATTCTTTTCTTACGATAGCTGAATGATCTTTATTACCAGTTATTGCATGAAATATTTTTAGATCGTATAGAAGAAAGATCACACCCTTTCGATGTTTTTCTGTTTATTAGAATACATAGCATAGCATTAGATTAGATAGAAGTATTCCAGTTCGAACAGAAACACCCTTCTTTCACACACACACATACACTGAATTGGGAAACTGGTCCCAGATCCCCAGTCGGACCCGCTATACCAAATGGATAAGGAGATGCCAACCAAGGTTCGGACCGGGTGGGTATCCCCCTTGTTGTTGACCCGATTTTCGGGGCCTTCAACACATCCCTAGATTGTAGTCAAATGGATCGACTCCTAAGTCTCTAGGTTTCCTCTCTGTCCTTTAGGATTTTGGTCCTCTCTGTTTCAAGTTTGATAAGACGATCTTTTGCTTCAATAGATTCAAATCCCCAACCATTCGCACCAACCAGATTTACAAGTTAAATTTCAATATCATTAAGGAGGTGATCGTCCCTTACTCTTTTTTTTTTTTCCTTGGCCCAATGAATTGTTTTGTGCTTGAGACAAAGCATTTTTTTAGCAAAATATTCAATGAGGGTCTATCCAGGAGTAGGGGGAAGTGCTTTCCAATAATCAGTGACCATTTTGGTATACTCCTCATTCTTTAGCCAAGTCAAGTTGAACTTAAAAGGGGCTTTTGGATTGCAATTTGCACTTGAAAATTCAAGGTAGATAGGAGAGTGATAAGATAAATCTCCCGATCCCACCCATTTCCTGTACAGGGATAATCAACCAAGAAGAGATGCTTTGATAAGGAAATGATCCAGCCTTCTAGAAAGCATAACCGCTCTAGTCCTTTGATTATTCTAGGTAGGTTGGAGCCAAGCCATATGAATATCAATGAAGTGGTGATATTCCAATAATAGATTGATGTAGATAGATAAAGGATAAACTTGGGCATTGTGTCCCCAAGATTTTGCATGACCAATGGAGAAATTAAGATCACCCCCTAGGGTGATGTTATTAGCTTGCATGTATAAAGTATTGAGAAGGCTATTCCAATATGAAGCCTAATTAATGCAGGGACCATAGACATTGATCAGTCCCAAATCCCTCCCAAGATGAGAATAAAAGATGTCTGCCCCGATAATATCCCCCCGCCCCAAATATTGAGCAACTTGATAGTCTGAGGGTTATAACCAAAAGCATTGCCTCCAGAGTGGCCTCAGACATCAAGAGCATGAAAGTGCCAACCAGATACAAGTTCTTGAAGGGAAGGGATGATCTAATCAATGAGAAAAAGGGTTTACTGAAGAAAAATGATGTCCACCTTCTAGAGTTCAAGTAGTCTCATAAAGGTTAGTTTTTTAGTAGGATTAGACATCCCACGACAATTGTAGGATAAGATACAGGGGAGGGAGAGGTCAATGCTCTAAGGACCTTACCAATGGGTAGTTGTATGCCTTGTGCTACATCCACTCCATCTTGGATGATAGCCTTCGAGATATGGGAATGTCTACCTATGGTAGGGTTGATGGGCTTGGAAGGGGGAACAATACCAATGCTGCATCAATCATCGAATGAAGATCTGACCAGTAATTAGAGGAGGTAAAGATGACTCAGTTAGGAATCATATGAGGTCTCAGAAGAGGGTGTAGTGAGAGGGACCTCATGGATAATAGGAGGGGTATTAGAAAATGTGGGGGGGGGGGGGGGGGGGGAGGATAATGGGGAGAAAGCAAGAGGGGGTGAACAAATGTAGGTGCAACGATGCGTTGCGATATGGATGCACAAAGTTGAGATTCAGAAATAGAGGCAGTAAAAAAAGGGAGATTAGAGGAAGGATTACCTGATGTGATGCCAGCCGCTATCGCACGAGATCTGGTGATGTGAGGAGTGGGAGGGCGAACATGTTCCTTGCTTGGTCCATGCATTTGAGCAGAAGTCTTTGGGGGGCACCCAATAGCCTTGGCAAGTCTCTTGTCCTATGGTCCTGATGGAATGCCCGCTGCGATATGGTCAGGATGAGATACAAAAGCAGAACTCGAAGCAAACAATGGACAATCCTTGTACAGGTGCCCAATTTTATGGCACCGGTGAAATCTGTAGGGAACACTCTCATAATCGAGAATATATAAGCAGAAAGTGTTCCTCCACTGAATTGAAGGTTTTCCTCCAAACCTTCTCACGTATCCAAATGTACCAAGATGTGATCCATAGCCATATTCCCAGTTACAATATAAGATTTATCATTGTCCAAATAAGTCCCTAGAGCATTGCCAATGCATTTAAAAATGTCCTAAGACCAGAAATGTAGTGGAAGACCAGGTAGACGAACCCAAATTGGGCCAGCCCACAGATGCCATGTTCTGGGTCAAAAAGAGGACTCCATCTCTTGATTAAGACCAAAATGAGCTCTATGTAACAAAACTTAGATATAACTCAGGGATCATATTCAGGGTGCTAGAAACTGAAGGCGAACCATCCGTGAGATAATGGTAACCACTGATGGAAGATCTTCAAGCATTTGGCCCCAAATCTCCAAAATCCATTGTCTGAGTTAGGTAGCAATATAGGATCATCGTCGAACTTGGCCAACCAGAACCCTATCAGTGGTGTCAAGTACATCTCCCATCTGTAGATCATCATGGAAGGTTAGAGAAATATTCTTGCTTCTGACCTTGATTCCCTTGTACTTCTTTATAGTCCAGGGCTTTTTTCCTGAGGAGGGGTTGACAAGGGGATCAGAGGCAATACCCTATCTTGTACAAGCCCTAGAACCTTCTCCCAAGTGAGCTAGTGGAAGGGAGGATCCTAAAAAAAGTTAGATGTGAGAAGGGATGGAAACTTGAGGGGGTGGGGGGGGGGGGGGGACAGGGGTGGAAGGAGTCGATGTGTGAAAGGAATGGGGACCCAGATCCAGTGGATTAGATGGGAGAGGTACCGTAGAGGAGGGTATACCTGAGAGGTCCGATGAAATAGAGGATGTGGATGGTTCTAAGCAGGAGACGAAGAACTAAAGGGATGCTGGGGAGGGTGGAGAATAGTCGGAGCACGACAAGTAAAAGGATGCTTCTGACGAGCCAAAAACCGACAAATATGATGAAGAAGGACTGATCGGTGGCACAAAATTTTGAGTCGGTGCAAGGGATGAGAAAAAATAGACGTCAAGAAAACCTTAGGGTCACCGACCAGCATTGAAGGGAGCTCCAAAGAGACGAGGGAGGTTGTAACCAACAAATGTGGTGGAGAAACTATCGAGATAGGCACAGAGTTGAAAGGATCCTCATAGTAGTCGACCATATCAACCTCCATCTCAGCCGACAGACAACAATAGGATATTCACACAATATTCATGCCAACCGATAGTTTCCCAGACAAGTGCACCATTGTATACCCAGGTGCGAGAATAACGGAAGACAAATGGTGCCAGAAGAGAGCTACAATCATTCAGGGAGGTAGAATAGGGTCCTAACCATAGTCACGAGCTGAAGATTCCCTAAAATAATGCAGTTGGGTGCTAGAGTCCTAAGGTCACATAGCCATCTCTCTTGGAAAACTCTCCTAATCATTCACTTGTTTGAGCGAAACTGCTCTGTTCACCGCGTAAAGTAGTCTATGGTAGTGAGAATGTAGCAATGTTGCTTTGATGAGTGCATAAAATTTTCAGCAATCACATCTAAGCCCCATTGTTGAAATGGTTCTTCCACTACAATAGGATGCAATGGGGCGACTCGATGCTCTTGATATTTGGCAAGCATTTTACATTTTTGACATGATGAATTTCCTAGATGCATTGATTTTAATATATTGTGACTTGATACTATTGTTAATGCTTGTGGTAACCATGGTGACCTTGATGATAAAAGTGTAACAATAAGATTCATGCTCAGGATCTTCTTGTTGAAATAGGTTAGGTTTTGATAAGCTTAGTAAATTTGATAGTATGAAAAATTTGGATGCCTTGAATTGATGATTGAGTAATACGATAAAAAAGTGATGTAGAAATTATGATCCTTGAAGTATGTTGATACACTTGTCATCTGCCCAAATTATATGACATTAACCCTTGATGATTGTTTGATGTCATGTTCATATGTAATGATAAAGTAACTAATGCTGATATATTATGATTATGATTCATATATGATATAATTTGATTTCATGATCTAACAGTTCTGCTGATGCATGACAATATTATGATAGATTGGTTGATGTCTTGATTAATGTTGATTTAAGTTGCTTCCCATTCACAGGGAGAAAATCTCCATAAGATCCCAACACCTATTATTATTTGCATAAAATTAATAGAAGACACTTGACTATTAAAGGAAGGATTCTGGACATGAATAACCATATGATGTTGTTGAATAAGTCTTGGCAAGTTCTAACCTTAGCAAAGAAGGTTTCCTCTAGTCCAAACCTCAACTGCTTGGAGAAAGGCTTAAGGGCCTCCCAACCACACAGAAGAAGGCCTATGGGAGTGGTTGAGCCTGTAGGACACACAAACTAAAATATTATGCACAAGATCATGAGCACACTAGGAGTTTGATAGACTTACAAACATGGAGAAGATGATGGAGAGTTCTATGAGCAAGGAATTTTTTAAGATATTCTTAATGTTTGCATTATTATAGAGAACATGAAGGCCTTGAATAATCTTGTGTTTACAGGGGACTAGAGTATGCATATCAGTGTGATCATTGGAACTAGTATATGACAATATTTGGTAAAAGTTGTAAGGGTTTGATAAAACTTGGCTTATTGACTTGACTTAATATGAATGAGAAATATTGGCTTGGATAATTAATGATGTCTTAGGATTTTGACATGAATCTTGACAATTCATATATATGTGTTTTCTTATGGCTTGATTGAATTCACAATGAAGACAAGTTAGGGTTTTGATCATATTTGGTACTTGACAATGGTAATTTGCCTTGATGTGGCACAATAGTATGGGCATAGTGACTTTGAGTGATTAATATTGATATTCATTATTGATTATGTATTGGCATCATTGGAATTGACACACTGGTTGAAGTGTAAAATGCTATCATTCAATATGCATGTGATTTTTATTGCATAATTCTCACAATGAATGGATGAAACTCATACGACTTATCCTTGGTGTATAATGACAAAAATAATTCATATTATGATTATGTGGATGGCTTGCTGAAGTTTTATATTACTTAATGAAATTTGTTGGCATGCCAATAGATAAGGTTGTAAACTAATAATTGAGTGTGAGCTCTACCTGTCTCTTGGACTAAAGAGTTTGACAATGATACTAGCAGTGACTTTTACAACTTTGATATTAGTTTTGGTTTGGAATTTAAGGCTTGATAAATAGACTTAGTTAATTTGATTAAACCGTGTTAATTTGTTTGAGGTTGAGCATATTGGTTTGGTCAATATTATGTTTGCAGAAAGCATTATATGGTTTGAAGCAAGCTTCCCGAGCATGGCATGTCCACATTGATAATTACTTGGTAAAGCCTAGAAGATGTGCCGATTTGAACCTCTACTTCAAAAGTGGTCCAAGATATGCCTTTGATTTTGGTTTAATATGTTGACGATCTATTCTTGGAAGGTAAAAAGCCTCTAATGATCAAAGTAAGAGGGAGTTGGCCTCTGAGAACAAGATGGAAGGCCTTGTCATGATGCACTACTTTATGGGATTAGAAGTTTGGAAAATGAAAATATGTCGTGAATTTATTTGGCATGATGGAATAAAAATCCTTGGCCACAATGATGGAGTTGAATTTCAAGAAATTATGCAGAAATATTGTTGAATTGGAAACTGACAGTTGATTGAGGCATTTATATTCCTTGTAACACCCATATAGATATATGTTTTGTAGAGAACAACCTGAGTCAATTCATGATTGAGATGATTCATACACATTGGGTTGCCGTTAATCACTTTTTTTTGAGATATTCACAGGGGATGATCAACCTTGGTCTTAGATATACTTCTAGGGATGTATGGCTACACATATACACTAATGTTGATTGGATGGAAAGCATTATAGATAAAATGAGCACATCTAGGTGCTGCTTTAACTTGGGATCTTCCATGACATTCTTGATGAGCATGAAATAGAAGTCCGTAGCTTTAAGCATGATCGACGTTGAGTACATTGTTGCTAGAATGGATAGTTGTGGTGAAATTTGGTTGCCAGGAAGCTCTTTGGAGAGATTTTTTAGAAGGTTCTGGATATGACAATGATACATTGCAACAATAAAGGGTGGGATCTGATAGGCAAAAAATCCCGTATATTATTAGGACTGAGATATCTCCTTATGTCAAGACAATGCTGCTAAATGAGACAAGTTTAGGCTTGTGGTTGCTACCTCTGTGAGAGGGAGGATGAATAAGGTATCCTTTCATGACATGTATATATTCTAACATAATATTTGATGTAATGGCCTACATGAACAAGAAATCAGAGGACTGCTTCTCTTGGTAATATATGAGACATTATGATTGAAATTTTTAGTAAACTATTTAAGCAAGTATCATATATGAGTACATTTATATGTTTCTGATCTACATAGAGTATGGCTGTTCGAGGACACTAATCCAGCTCTTCCCCTCTGTTTGAGCTCCCAGGTCAAGGAATTGAGATGTAGGACTCCTGGGGTTGAGATATCTCTAGACAATAGGGTATATCCCCTATATATCACCCATAGGGTAGAAGATGTAGCTCCCATATATTGGTCTATGAAGAGTATACCCCAGTTGGCATCATACCCACAAGTCGAGCTTGTTAGGGTTGTCGCTGACCATCTGACCAATGGGTTGAGAGAGCTTAGGGGCATGTGATACTTACCTTTTGTAAGTTGGGTATCTCACCCAAGTTGGATTATGATGCAGGTGTTCTACCACATGACTCTTGAGGGTCATTAATGGGAAGACCAACATGCAATAGGATAGATTAGATATCTTGCCTATTGCTCGACATAGGTTTTAAGATGAATGCTCCCCTATGAGATGAATTGAGGTGAGAGTGTGCCATAGGACCTTCCTCATTGTCATTGGATTTTGGGTTTATATGTGCTCCTTGATGTGGTTCCAAGTTGGGCAGGGCTCCCTTATGATAAAATCTTTGATGCTTCTCGGGTAGTAGCATTAGGCTCCCCACTAATAATGATTCTGGGTGGTAGCAGTGGCTCCCCAATGAATAAAGGGTGTGTTGTTGCTACGGAAAACACCCTCTGAAAATTTTCGTAAACTCAAAATTTGGAGCCTACTACGGATCTTGTAATCGGTCGTTCCGTAGTCACTTCTTGGTTAGTTGATGCTTTTGAGCCCCCTTCTTGGATTGAAAATGTCGAGGGTACTTGCTCACACATGCTCATTCTGCAACAAGTTCATAAGCACATTCTTTTGCACAAGCTTGAACAAGCATAGCACAAGCAATCAAGACTATGCATGTGTGATGTCAAATCCATGTCGATAGTCAGTATGCACCGACATCGACAATTTCTTACTTCTAGCTGCATTTGTACTTCTATTTTGGTGGGTTTTGTAAACTGTCACTTTCATGCACATTTGTTTTCGTGATTGTCATTTTCATGTTTTCGATTGTCAATTTTTCTTTCTTTCACTCTAATTAGTGTCATTTTCATGTTATCTTCACTTTGGCATGTGTTTCTTTCACTGGCATTCGCATATTGCAAGTGTCATTCTCGCTTTAGCACTTGTCGTCTTCTTGCATGTTAAGTGTTGCACAATGTACATAAGCTTTTTTTGGTGGTTTCAAGATGTTCTCTTTGTGTAAACAAGTCTTTCTTACCATGTAAACCTCCATCACACTCATTTCAAAAGTTTTAAGCACTATCACACAAGTGTCGTCACAGTCATTGCAAAGTGTATCTTTAGTGTCACACTTGTTGTAAGTTGTCGTAAAGGTTGTTGCATTAAGGGAAGTACATTTTTAATGTGTTCTAGATGATCTATGTTGTGTCTTCAAGCATCCTAAGTGTGTGATCACAGTCAAGTCCTATCACTATTCACATCAGTTTCATTGATCCCACACATAGTCAAATTTTCGGAAAATTACCAACAACTTAGCCTCATCCAGCCTTCCTAAACTACACATTGCACAGTCCCAACCCTCAAGATGCAACCTTGCCTCTTGACACTATGCAATGAGTAGTTCCTTCCTTCCAAGACTGCACATTGCGCAGTTTCAGTGCTCAATCCCAATCCTTGGCCTCCAAAATTGCATAATTTAGTCCTTTAGCCAAGACCCAACTACACACTACACAATCTCTGAGCTCAAGCCAAAACCTTTAGCTCTTGAACTGCACAACTGCGTAATTGCCAAGTCTTCTCTACCTCCCAAACTACACAATTGAAAAATACAATGAAAAACCCTGCAACTTGACTCACTGAGCCTCAAAATTGCACAATCTGCCTGAACAGTCCAGCCTGAACTGTGCATTGCACAGTATCAAGGCTCAAGCCTCAACCCTGAGCTCTTGAACTGTGAAATTATGCAATCACCTAGGTTCTTCTGTCTTCTAGAACTACACATTAGGAAAAATTAATGTTCAATCCCTCATCCTAACTCCTTGAGCTCCCCAACTGCACTCTATTTTGCGTAGTCCAAGCCTAAATTTCACATTGTGTAGTATCAAGGCTCAAGCCTGCCCCTTGATGGCCTATGTAACAAACCTTGTGAAAATTCCATGTAAATATATATATATAAATACCACGGATGATGGGACACGTATTCCAAGCTGAATGGTGGGCAGGAAATCCTAGTGTGTGTTCATTTGGTTGTTTATGGCTAAGGAAATTGGCAAAGGCAATGGCTAAGGCATTAAAGAGGCAAAAATGCAGTTTTGGCACATTTATTTATGAAAATAATGGAAATTGGGAGAAAAGGAAGGTGAAAGGTCACAGGTTGCATATGAGGAGGAAATTGAAGGAAAATAATGGAAAATGAAGAAAATAGAGGCCTCATTAATAAAAAGGCTTCTGAGGATCAATTGGCGAGACTTGGTCAGTTCAGTTTTGGAGCTCTCTCATTATTCTATCTCTCTCATACTCTTGGACACTTAGAGTTTTCTTGGAGCACATTGGTATTGGAGAAAGAAAGGAAAAGAAAGCAAGAGGAAGCAAAGATCAAGCAGGGAAATGCATGATCAAGCAGCTAAAACAGGCTTCATTGCAGGTATCAACCTGCATGTGTATTTTCCTTGCTAAATTTGGCATGCATGGGATTGCATGTGTTTATTTTCTACCATGGCATGGGTTTTTCCAAGTGTGACAGTATTTTCAGCCTAGCCTTGACATTTCCTGAAAGCTTTGATGAGATGGGTTCTCTCATGCGTTTTGTGGGGGATGAATGGATTGGATTCGAGGCTGAGTGGGGTGGATCTCCGAATTGAAAAACACATGGTGGTAGTGGTCCCTGAACCAAACTGAGGATGCACAAAGCCACTGGCCTAGTAACCCCTGAATTAGACTGTGGGTTGTAGTAAAGCCAGATTGTGTGCCTCGGTGGGCCTAGGAATCCTTGGTAGTGAATGGCAGGATATACGGTAAAGCCAAGAGGTGGATTTTCTCTCTACTGGGACTAGTGATTCCCAGATGGAATGCATGGCAAATCTTGGAGAGTATGTCTCAGTGTAGGGCCTTGATCCCTGGATTAGACTGCGGATGCATGGTAAAGCCTGAGAGACTAGGAGGCACTCAAATTCCTCACAGTGTAGGTGGAGAACTCCGGCGGCATCCACATTGATTGATGTTTTTGATGTGTTATATGAGTCCCACATTCATGCTTAGAATATGGAACGGGGGTGATTGGCTGAAGAGAGACTTGGCTTAGCCAATCTATGGCCAGTGGAACGTGGTAGTCCCGTCACCGGTTGGTTCATTGCATTATTAGTGAAAAAATCATTCCCTTGATTTTCGTGCGCAAATGTACTGATGTATATATGGATTTTGATGGCTGATATATTTATTGTATTTCTATTCCTATTATTTTGTTTATATGCACATTTACCTCGGAGGGTGATACAGAGTGGTATGAGAGCCAAGTTCAAACACTTGGATTGGATGCGCTCTATCATAGTTGAAATGAAGAACAAAGGTTTAAATTTTAGACCTTTCTTACATATTTGTTATAAATTTTCTTTTGTGGCATATTAGAAGTTGAAAATTTTTCCATATTGAAGGTAAATCCCATTGATAACATGGTAAAAATTTCAGATATTGGTTCACAATACTTTAGGAATTATGATCTAAGGAAGATGACCTTCCTGAATGCACCTTTAAATAGGTCATGTTGGAATTTTTGCAATAACTCATTTTCTGTAGGCTTTCAGAAGCTAAAAAATTATCCACATTGAGGGTACATACCACTGATTATGTGGTAGAAATTTCAGATATTGGGTCGCAATATTTTAGGATATATGAGTACGGGGAGTCGAGACTTTTGAATGCTTCTAAAATCAGTTCTCAAACATGTCACACTGACATTGTTGTTATAAATTTTTTTTCTGGGCACTCTCAGGAGCTGAAATTTTTTCCATAATGAGGGGAAATCCCACTGATATTGTGATAAAGGTTTCATACATTTATTAGATATGTTGTTGGAGATATGACCAGTGGAAGTCGAGCTTTCTGGATACTCCTAGAATTGCGCACCAAATAGGATTGTGTTGGTATTTTTGTTATAATTTTTCATCTATGAAATCTCAGAAGTTGAAACTTGAACCATATTGAGGAAAAATACCACTGATCATATGGTTCAATTTCCAGAACTTGTACTACTATAGTTTAGGATATATGCATTGACTCATTCGCTATATTAGTTTGCATGCAAAGTGTTTGATGAAATGCTTAAATGGTTCAATGATTAATTGCATACAAACTATTTGATAAAATGCCCCAATGAGTATGGTGTTTGTGGTTGGGGATAGTATTGATGTGTAATATTATTGTTGTAGTTGATATATGCTTACTTGTATGCAAATAGTTTGCTATATTAGTTTGCATTTAAAGTGTTTGAAGAAATGCTTACATGCAAATGTAATAGTATAGTAGTTGTTTGAAGAAAATGTATAAGTATGGTAATTGTTTGAAGAAAATGTTATTTTTTAAATGTAATAGTATTGTAGTATGATAATATGGATGTAGATGATCTATGCCTATTTTCATGCAAATAATTTGAAGAGTTGCATGTAGGGAATTTGAAAGGTTGCATGCAAGAAATTTGAAAAGTTGCATGTAAGGAAATGGAAAAGTGGCATGTTTTTAGTTATTATGTTACAAGGGGAATAAGTGCAATTTTTTTTGACTTAGTCTTATACAAATGTATGAGAAATAAAAATAAATTTATTTTCAAGTGTGGTTAAATTTAGTGGAGCTTTAGAGATCCCATTTCCATAATTGGACATTGGAGATTTGGCCATTATAGTAGCTTCCTCCTTCTACCTTAGTTTGGACCATGGATAGTAAGGGGGTATGCTTATAGGTTGTTAGTATTGGTGAATGCTGATTTCAAATTAATAGACACGATGTCTTGATTTGTGGAACATGTGACTAACTGTGTATGGATTATATGTCGCTTACATGTTGATTCCATGATACCTACTTACATCCTTGTATGTTAGGTTACATTATTGAATATTTTGGATTACATGTGTCAGTCTTGTAGGTTGATTACAAGATTTGATCGCTTATGATCGACTACATGCGTTTATACGTAGGTGTAGTTGATTTGACATTGCTTATGCATACTGTTGGTTGCATGTGGCAATGTGTGCAATGGAGTAATGGTTGTTTTTATGCATGTATGGTCGTGGCTATGATTATGCATGTATAGTAGGTCAAACATGCCTTGTGAAGTCATTGTATGAAATTTAGGTCATCATGGGGCTATTGGTATGTTATGATGCTAATATGTTGAATGAGATAGAGCAGGAGATGTAGATCATCATAATGAGGTTGCAACATTGGACTTTGGGGTAAGAGTAGATCGTCATACAGGTATTGTATGTTCGACATGTAGGTATGTAAGTTAAGCATTTTTGTATGCATTAGGTTTATATACATGTATTTGATGTTATGGTTACATTCATGATAGATGTTATATGATTAGTGCAGTTATATGCACATGTGTCGGATAGTCAAGAATGATAATAACCTGTAGTTGTATGCATTTCTATTGTTGTTTTATATTAGATAACTTGATGATTATATTGTATGTTGTTGATGAGTATGATACATAACTTATTGTTGTTATATGCTATTAACTTGATGATTAGGGTCATTTCATTGAGATATTGATGCTATAATTTGGATTGGTCATATGTGTGATGGTTATGTTCATTGCATTGAAGATCTTAATGTTATATGCATTATGTTAACCTAGTTTGACCTATGCAGATGGTTATGGTTGCAATATTCAGGTATGAACTGACATATTTTGATATGGTGTCGTACTAATCTAGACTGATCGTACATATGTGATTTTTATGCATGAACGATAAATGATTATGAGCTTATGATGTGAACATATTAGTTAGTTACTGTTATGGTTATCATGATTTATGTTTGAATTGATATGTTGTGAAGTTATATCGTGCTAACTAGCTTGATTGTGCAGACAAGATAGCTTCCCTTGAGATACATTAAGCTACGAGCTTGATTATGCCATGTATGTGGTGCTTGAATATTTGATTAGGTCATCTATTTGATTTATTTAACATGGTATGTTTGCAAGTGGTTGAATGATTGATGAATTTCTTAATATGAGTATGTGTTCAAATGATTTTGTTTCAAGATGTTTGTACTAACATGTATGTGTTGAGACAGTTGATATTTACTTTAATGCAGTCGATAGTTGTAGCATTATGTCTAATGACTATGGATTATGACATGATTATTTGTAAAAGTTTATTTCAAATTGATAAATATGATTGCCTTGATGTTTGGAACATGTGGTTGACATGTGTGAGCATGATGCAGGGAGTTGCATGGCATAAGAGGTTTCCATGAAATTTTGAAGAAGGCTTAGGTTGAGCTTTCCCTGGGAACCATGGGGATAGAGTCATGGTGTTTGTTGTTAGTATTGTGCTTTTGGTATTTTATGAATTGTTGAGCTTGATTTGCAGTTTTGTTTATGTCTAGTGTATGGCCATACCACTTTGTTTGTGGAGTCACGTTGTTATTGGTTTTTATGGTCTTCTTCTTGTTTGTTTCTTGTCTTGCCTTTTATGTTTTGAGTCTTGGGAATTGGTTGTGAAAGAGGAAAGTTGATGGAGCTCGAGGAGAGATTGCTTGGACTGGTTAGGTCCATTGTGGTAAATGGACGGTAGCAGTATAGTCATGAGAAAGGTAACATGAAAAGGTAAAGTAAATGGATTTGAGGCGTCATATGCCCTGGCTATGTTGGGAACTTTTCTTCTCAATGTTGCACATTTTTTGCATGAATAAAGGAATTTCTCTTAACCTATACCTTATGTTATCTGGTAATTATGATATGATCATGATTATGCTGATGTTTATATATGTATACATGAATGTATGTATGTCGTTGTCTCACAAGGTGATGATTGTTTTATGTTAACGAATATATATGTATGTATGTATCCATATATCTATGTTACTGTCTAACAGGGTTGTCAGGGATCATTCTTGTGAAGGAATGATTGCTTATGCAAGAGAACAACATGAAGAGTTTCCTAGTCTTACAAGAAATCAATTGGGAAGAGTAGTCATGGAAAAAAAAAGAGGTCAGCATCATGTGGATATGATTTGGTATTGTATACTTGTATTATGCCTATGTTTATGTTATAACAAGTAATGTTGAAGGATGCATTAGTAAAGTGAAAGCAGTGTGGTCTGCGGCATGCTAGGATAATCATGGATGAGATACCGGAAGCAAGGTTTCTTGGTAAGGACAGTGTGGTTTTTGATGTGTGGTACTATTGTTGTGCATACGTTGGATATGTTGTACATGTTGCATCTATGATGTGTGCACTTGTGGTGTTGTGTACACATAACATGTGTACATGTTATTTATGCAATGTTATGTACATGATGGTACAAATAGGGTTGTGCAAATATTGCATATGGGGTATTGTATACATATTGTACTGTCTTCATGATGTATATGCGGTGCATGTGCATATGGTGCTCTGTGCGTGTTGGATATGTAGTGTTGTGTACAGATAATGCTATGTACATGTTGGGAATGCAATGCTATTTACAAGTGGTGTTGCGTGCATGTTGTACATATGGTGCTGTGTACATATGGTGTTGTATGCATGATTATACAAGTGGTGCTGTGAGCATGTGGTGTTGTGTACACGTTGTACATAGGGTGCTATGAGCATGCGGTGTTGTATACATGTTGTGCATGTGATGCTATGTACATATGGTGTCACATACACTTCGTGCATGTGGTACTGTGTACACGTGGTATTGTGTACACATTGTACAACAGTGTAGTTACATGTGGCATTGTGTACACATTGTGCAGGTGGCTTTGTGTACATGTGATTTTGTATACATGATGTGCAAGTGTTGCCATGTACAGGTGGTACCGTGTACATGTTGTACATATGGTATTGGTGCACGTGTGGTATTGTGTGCATGTCATACATGTTGGGTTGAGGGCATGTGGTATTATGTATGTGCATCATGTAGTCATGGTATTGTGGCATGTGTACTCGTTGTGTGGTACTCTATGTAGGCACATGTATTGGGTGGTACTTCACATTGGGTATAGATGGATGCATTGTATTGTATACATTGGGTGTAGGTGTATGTGTTGTATGTCAAGTATAGATGCATGTATTGCATGGTGTGGTATGCTGTGTGGTTGTATGTGTTTGATGCATACTATGTGTCTATGCACATGGTTGAGGAGAAGGCACTAGGAGACTGTCAAGTGTGGTAACTGATCCAGAGTGCGTATGGGATAAAGAAAAAAGCAGAAGTAAGGATCAATGAAGTACAAGTATCGGTATTGTATTTCATTTTTATTATGCATGTGATTTATGACTATGGTATATGATGATTATATCTGATCTATGATTTTGGTTGATTTATGATTTTGATCTATGATGGTTGTGTTTGAGCTAACCTGATGTGATATCTTTATATATGTTGATTTGGTCAAATATGCTAGTTTGATTTCTTGTGACAGGAATCGAACATGATTGCAAATGTACCTTATTGACAAGCTACCAATGAGGTATGATGTGAATTTATTTCAATTTATTTTGAATCTAATGGAAGTTATGTTCTTGGTATAGGAAGCATGAACATGCCCAGTTGGGTGGTTGAAATCGACTGCAAGAATTAGTAGCAGCAACAAAGGAATTGAAACATGCAACAATATGTTGGTAAAGCACTTCAAGAGCAGGGCCATTGTGGGACACTGGTACCCAATACTGTCCATTGATTTCCATGATAATGCTATGACCGATATGATGTGTTGAGGCAGGTATATGCCTTGGTTTTTGTATCTTTCGATGCGAGGAAGCCTTGCCAAGGGATGGACTGCCCAGGACGGGGGTGCTAGTGAAACTTGGAAGGTGAGTGACTGCACAAAAGGAGTTATCGGATTCCCGAGGGACTGTGTAGCAGAGAAGGGAAGGTCACGGATGGATTTGTTTTGGTCATTAGTGTTAAAAATAGCAATAAGAAATGCTAAAAATAGAAATGCTATAAATAGCATTTCAAGTACCAGCGTTGGAGATAGCAACAAGGAATGATAAAATAGAAATGCTAAAAATAGCTTTGCTATAAATAGCATTTCGGGATAGATTCCAATTTTAGTTAGTCCCTGAACTAAAATTGAGAATTAAAATTCGAATTTGATCTTAGCAGCTGTTTGTAAAAAATTAATTAATTCATCTTGAGTTAATTAGTTGTAGAAAATCAAACATGAAGTCTATGTGAAGACATGCAACAATTTCCTCTTTGATTAAGGAAGTTATCCCTTGATTAAGGAGATCAAGATGAGTTGTACTTTGAGTTGTAATTAGTTAGCTCAGTTAACTGAGTTAAGTCCAGTTAGATTAGTTCCAACAGTTTGTGGAACTGATTGTGAGTTCAGTTAGTCAATGCATGCATGCATGTAACTGCTGCACTTCAGATAACTGAATATTCTCTCAGAAATAACTCATGCATGTCAGTTCAGTGAGAGACCCAGTTGAGATCAGAGGATGGGACTGTGTACTATCAGTTGGAGGAATTTTCCTATAAAGGAAACTCATCCATGCAGAAGGAATTATGTTCTTAAGGATTGCGCAGTTATTTCAAAGGTCAAAGCAGTGTGTGAGGTGAGAACCACACAGGATACATCTGGAGGACCCAGGAGAAACTGTGCAAGGAAATAGGAGGCTTGGAGGATTGGAGTAAGGCATATGTTGTGTCTATTCAGTCTATGAGCAGCAGAGGGATTGTACTGAGTGATGGATAGCTTGTGAGCTAAATCTTTGTGTAATCTGGACATATTTCAAATTGTATGATAATACAGAGATCAGGGTTTTTAGCTGAGGCTTTCCCCAGAGTATTCTTCTGTGTTTCATGTGTATGATTTATTCTTCTCTATTACATGTGTTCTGATTGATCTAGCTCAAATTGATTAAGCTTCCGCAAAGTTTGATTGTAGAAGTAGATCTAGTATTTTGCTTTAGTATATTGCATTGTCAGGTGATCTACAGTGGGAATTTCTACATGGTATCAAAGCTAGCTAATTTGTAGAAATTTCTACATGGTATCAGAGCTAGCTGATTTGTAGAAAATTTCTACATGGTATCGGAGCAAAGGTGATCAAAGCAGAGAACAATATACGAAGAAGAGAATTCAAAGCAAAAAAAAGAATGGGCCGCGAGTTTGCAGAGCAGATCTGGAAATTTTTATGCAAAATTTTCAGAAACAAATAGTAGATTTGGATTCCTTGCAAAAAAATACCCAAATTCAAAAAAAAAAAAATCGGTTGAATCGGAGTTCGGATGAGGAGATATCACTGATTAAAAATCAACTCTTTTTCCAGAAAATTTCGTGATAGCGAGAAAGATGAAACAGATTGGTGTGCTAGCCAAGAACCTATATGCACTTGAGGTACAAGATGCATGCAAAGCCTTGAGGAGCAAGGCAAACGTTAGATACTTGGTGGTTGAGAGGGAGAGTAAATTACCTCTCAACATACAACCCCAGAAGAAGTCTTAGACAATTGTGGAGGAGCCACAAGTGGAGATGCTGAGAGGAGACTGAGTGGAAGCATCCACTCATGCAGAGACCTCCAGTAGGGGGAATTTCGAGCCAGGGGGCAGAGGAATCACATGCATCCATACCTCTAGGTGGGAGGTGGGGCGATGTGGAGTGATAGTCCCTAGAAGGCTGGAATAGGGGAAAGATCATAGAGGTACCCAACCTGTTTGATTAGACCTTGCCACAGGAGCCCCGATGAGGAGTAGCAAGACTGGCTGAGTGGGTAGAGACGGATGCGGATGGAGCAGCAGAGGAAGCTTCAACATCAGAGGATGTTTCTAGCCCAACATGGAGGTTATTTGGGAGATCAGTTACTTACTTCTTAGTAAATGAGTTGTAGTGCATCAGTGGGCAACACGATGCAACATGATGAGAGGAGGTGTAGTGCGGATGCAGTGCTGGGAGATAGGACCAGCAGCAACACAGATGTAGAAGAACAAATAAGTGTGATTGATGCAGTCAGAGATCAAAGTGACCGAGGCTAGAGCAGTCAGATACTGAAGAGCACAGAGGTGCAGAGTTTTCAGTCGACAAAGGCAATAATAGTCAGAGACTTTGATGACAGAGGCATCATTCTGATTCAGGTTGGATGTTTTTTGTTTCTAGAGTTGCTGGAGCAACAACACTAGGGAGAAGTGTTGCATGCAGAACATTCCAAAGGTTCATGATCAGGTTTGAGTTGAATTCCTTTCTTATTGAGAGGGAATGTTGAAAATAGCAACAAGAAATTGCTAAAAATAGAAATACTATAAATAGAATTGCTATAAATAGAATTTCAAGTACCAGTGTTGGAGATAGCAACAAGGAATGATAAAATAAAAATGCTAGAAATAGCTTTGCTATAAATAACATTTCGGGATAGATTTCAATTTTAGTTAGTCCCTGAACTAAAATTGAGAATTAAAATTCAAATTTTATCTTAGCAGCTGTTTGTAAAATAATTAATTAATTCATCTTGAGTTAATTAGTTGTAGAAAATCAAACATGAAGTCTATGTGAAGACATGCAACAGTTTCCCCTTTGATTGAGGAAGCTATCCCTTGATTAAGGAGATCAGGATTAGTTGTACTTTGAGTTGTAATTATTTAGCTCAGTTAACTGAGTTAAGTCCAGTTAGATTAGTTCCAATAGTTTGTGGAACTGATTGTAGTCTAGTTAGTTAATGCATGCATGCATGTAACTGTTGCACTTCAGATACTGAATATTCTCTCATAAATAACTCATGCATGTCAGTTCAGTGAGAGACCCACTTGAGATCAGAGGATGGGACTGTGTACTATCAGTTGGAGGAATTTTCCTATAAAGGAAACTCATCCATGTAGAAGGAATGATCTCCTTCAGGATTGTGTAGTTATTTCAGAGGTTAGAGCAGTGTGTGAGGTGAGAATCACACAGGATACATATGGAGGACCCAGGAGAAACTGCACAAGGAAATAGGAGGGATGTTGTGTCTATTCAGTATATGAGCAGCGTAGGGATTGTACTGAGAGCTGGATATCTTGTGAGCTAAAGATTTGTGTAATCCGGACATATTTCAACTTGTATGATAATACAGAGATCGGGGTTTTTAGCTGAGGCTTTCCCCAAAGTATTCTTTTGTGTTTTATGTGTATGATTTCTTCTTCTCTATTAATGTGTTCTGATTGATCTAGCTCAAATTGATTAAGCTTCCACAAAGTTTGATTGTAGAAGTAGATCTAGTATTTTGCTTTACTATATTGCATTATCAGATGATCTACATTGGGAATTTCTACAATTAGCATTGCCAGATGGAGTCAGATGCACATTAGGAGTGTGCCTTTGAACAATGAGCCAGTAACTGTTCACTGAGAGGACAAGTGGCGCAAGATTATAACATTGGACATTGGATGTAGATTTGACTTTGCAGTGGATTATGGACTTCCTGGGAAGGAGGTGGATCCTAGTATTACTTTGAAGGTGGAGGTTTGAGCCTCTGGTTCCCTTATTGTTGATGCATGAATCATATTATTTTATTTTCTAGTTAAGCAAATGTGTATCTGTGTATATCACTGTAAATACCAGAATGAGCTGTGTATAAAGCTCCAATATGGGGTATGGTTTTAATCTGGTCATGTTGTCATGATGTTTTGCTTTTGAGCGGCTCATTCATTGTAAATACTACAATGAATTGTGTTATAAAGCTCCATGTGCAATATGTTTTTTTTTCAATAGTCTTGTTGGTTATAGGTGTCATTGAACACCGAGGATGATGTTCCCCCAAGGGGGAGGGTTTTGTAACAACCTTGGTGAAAATTCCATGTAAAAAATATATAAATACCACAGATGATGGGACACGTATTCCAAGCTAAATGGTGGGCAGGAAATCCTAGTGTGTGTTCATTTGGTTGTTTATGGCTAAGGGAATTGGCAAAGGCAATGACTAAGGCATTAAAGAGGCAAAAATATAGTTTTGGCCCATTTATTTATGAAAATAATGGAAATTTGGAGAAAAGGAAGGTGAAAGGTCACAGGTTTCATGTGAGGAGGAAATTTAAGGAAAATAATGGAAAATGAAGAAAATAGAGGCCTCATTAATAAAAAGGCTTCTGAGGATCAGTTGGCGAGACTTGGTCAGTTCAGTTTTGGAACTCTCTCATTATTCTCTCTCTCTCTCTCATACTCTTGGACACTTAGAGTTTGCTTGGAGCACTTTGGCATTGGAGCAAGAAAGGCAAAGAAGGCAAGAGGAAGAAAAGATGAAGTAGGGAAAGGCAAGATCAAGCAGCTACAACAAGCTTCATTACAAGTATAAACTTGCATGTGTATTTTCCTTGCTAAATTTGGCATGCATCAGATTGCATGTGTTTCTTTTCTACCATGGCATGGAGGTGTGACAGTATTTTCAGCCTAGTCTTTCCATTTCTTGATAGCTTTGATGAGATGGCTTCTCTCATGCATTTTGTGGGGGATGGATGGATTGGATTTGAAGCTGAGTGGGGTGGATCTCCAAATTGAAAAACACATGGTGGTAGTGGTCCCTGAACCAAACTGAGGATGCACGAAGCCACTGGCATAGTAACCCCTGAACCAGATGGTAAGTTGCGGTAAAGCCAGATTGTGTGCCTCAGTGGGCCTAGGAATCCTTGCCAATGAATGACGGGATATATGGTAAAGACAAGAGGTGGATTTTCTCTCCATTGGGCCTAGTGATTATGGGATGTAATGCACGGTAAATCTTGGAGAGTATGTCTCGGTGTAGGGCCTAGTGATCCCTAGATTAGACTGCGAATGGAAGGTAAAGCCTGAGAGACTAGGAGGCACTCAAATTCCTCACGGTGTAGGCAGAGAACTCTAGTGGCATCCACATTGATTGGTGTTTTTGATGTGTTCTACGAGTCTCACATTCATGCTTGGAATCTAGCACAGGGGTGATTGGCTGAAGAGAGACTTGGCTCAGCCAATCTATGGTTGGGTGGAACGTGGTAGTCCCATCACTGGTTGGTTCATTACATTATTAATGAAAAATTAATTGCCTTGATTTTCATGCGCAAATGTACTGATGTATATATGGATTTTGATGGGTGATATGTCTATTGTATTTCTGTTCCTATTATGTTGTTTATATGCACATTTACCTCGGAGGGCGTTACATCCTAAGATACACAATTGCACAGTGACTGAGCCTCTCCCTCAACCTTCCACCTGGTTCCAACTCAGTCATTGGATGTCCTCTTGTTATGAGTGGATTGCAGATGCAGGAGCTCTATCATGCTATGGCAAGATGATGAAGAAGGATATGGAGAAGGATGACATGCTAGAAGACACATATGGAGCTGAAGAGATAAGATGATCATCAAGTGAGAAGATGAGGGAACACTAGATTACAATAGAAGATCAAAGATCAGAACCACATGAAGACTCCATCTGATTCACAACCCTTTGGAAGGTGGATATGAAGAACAAATCATATCTCTCATGAATATGGAGAATTACACATCTATTGTTGAAGACAAAGGAGAAACAAGAATGGATCGACATTTCCATGTCATCAAGAATTCCTTGTTAGTAGTGTCATGCCATGTGATGTCATGAGTTGTCATATGCCACATCATTCTTGTGGATTATGTAATTTCTTATTTGAAAATGTATTGTAAAGTGGAAGTCCAAAGGACATGTACATAAGATGAAGAGTCATGTAAAGTTGAAAAGTCATAGGAAGTCAAATAATCATGAGGGCAGTCAAAGAGTCACAAGGGAGGTGAAGCATCACCCCATTGGTTATATATACACCCTCATTATATGAGCAATGTAATTTTCACCTTGGATCCTCTAGCAGGGCATTAGAGAGACAAGATAGTTGTTTTGGGGATCAAGGAGTGGCTCCAATGCCCCACTATTAGGGCTAGTGGTGTTCGTTGTATACATGTGTCTTGTGAATTTTACTTAATAATTGAAGCCTAATGGCTGACACATCTTCATGCATGGATTATGAATATTTGTAAGATTGTTCTGTGAATATTTATGGTTCATGTTTGCTTTCACCTGTACTAAATTATTTGAACTATTTCCATTATTTTAGTGCTTATCTAATTGAGGATGTACTATAATGTTTTTTATAACTATTGCATCCTTGTGGATTATTCTGTTGGATGTTAGACAAATCTTTCTTGTTTATAATGGTTGTAATGACCGTCGCATCTTTGTGGACTATTCCATTAGATGTTAGATGAATATCATTTGTGTGTGTGTGTGTCTACTAGGCTATTACTATTACCTCTTGTTGAAAAAAGCAACAAGAAATGATAAAAATAGAATCCAGAAATTCCAATTTTAATTTGTCCTTGAATTAAAATTGTGAATTAAAATAGAATTTAGTCTCACCAGCTACTTGGAAATAATTAATTAATTCATTATGGATTAATTAGTTGGAGAAATTCAAGTTAGAAGTATTTCTGCAGTCATGCAACAATTATCCCTTCATTAAGGAAATAAGATTGAGTTATATTTGAGTTGTAATTAGTCAGATCAGTTTATTGAATTAAGTCCAGTTAAATTAGTTTCAAACTGTTTGAGAAATTAATTGTGAGTTATCAGTTAGTTGATGCATGCATGCACTCAACCATTGTACTCCAGATAACTAAAGATTCCCTCATCAGAAACTCATGCATGTCTATTCAGAGAAAGACCCAGTTGAGCTAAATGTCAAGGATAGGTTACTATCAGTTGCATGTGTTTTCCTATAAAGGAAACTCATCCATGCAGTCAAGGTAAGGTTCCTTAAGGATTGCGCAGTT
>APFE030425151.1:120212-181244 GCA_000404065.3 Pinus taeda
TCTACATAGATCTCAGAGGTAGATTTGTAGATAATTTGCAGGAAATTCTACATGGTATCGGTGCAAAGTTTATCGAAGCTATGAACAATATACTGAGAAGAGAATTCGAAGTTTGAAGTTTGGGGTTGCAGGTGCAAATTGAATTCTTATCATACTTCAAAGTTGGCCAATGGCATTCTATGGCTTGAGACTCGAGTATGCCTTGGAAGGTAGCTCGAATTACATAGCATGGAAAGATCACATGGAGGCTGTATTAGAAGACAATGGCTTGAAGGAATTCATTGATCAAGAAATCCAAAAGCCAGGTTCAACTAATGCACAAGAGTTGGCTGAGTGGAAGAAGTGTGTGGCGAAGGCGGGACGATCATCCTTGAGGGAGTTTGAGACCATATTGTCTCTAGTCTCCATGGGAAGGATACTCCATTTTCAATGTGGAAGACATTGAAAGACCTCTACCAGAACAGTAGCGACCAGAGGAAATTGGCGCTCAAGGATAAGCTTCAAAGAATCAAGATGGAGAACGGCGATACTATTTCCACACATCTAAACAATATCACCACTTAATGAGCTTAGCAGTGTAGGAATAACTACTGTTGATGATGATATGGTGAGCCTCTCTCTCCTTGGCCTTCCAAAGAGTTGGAATAATTACCAGGACTCTGTGAATGGAAGGGAGAAATTACTAGATTGGGAATGAATGTGGTCGAATCTCATGTAGGAGGAGATCAGGAGGAGCAAACGAGATGGTTCTTCATCCAAGAATGATGATGAAGAAAATCTGGCCTTAGCAAGTAAGGCAAGGAAAGGGAAGGGGAAGGCTTCCCATTCCAAATCGAATTCTTCTCATGGAGGGAAGAAGGTTGACAAGTCTAAAGTGAGATGCTTTAATTGTCATGAGATGGGACGTTATGTGACTAATTGCCCATCGAATAAGTCCTAGAAGGGATCCTTGAAAGGGTTGGAAGGTGAGGCATTAGCCTCTTAGTTCGAAATGGACTTTACCCTTATCGCATGCATGGTGTCATCGATGATGGGTTGTGGTTGGTATCTTGATAGTGGAGCCTCATTCCACATGACTGGTGATAAAAGTTTATTCAGTGCCTTGGAGGAGAAAGACCTCAATATGTGCATAGATATGGGTGACGATGAAAGGTATAGTGTTTCAGGAGTCGGCACAGTTGCTTTTTAGAGGGAGCATGGAGCTCCTATCACCTTGACAGATGTGAAGTATGTGCCTGGACTGAAGAAAATCTTGGTATCGGTCATGATGCTGTAGGACAAAGGCTACGATGTTGTCTTTAGTAAGGGAAAGGTTTTCCTTAGACACATCACCATGAGACAGGTGAAATAGATCAATTCACGAGTTAAGAACCTGTATGCTCTTTAGGTTCAAGATGCATGCAAAGATTAGAGGAGCAATGAAAATGTTGGAGATTTGGTGGTTAAGAGGGAGAGTAAATTACCTCTTAGCATGCAGTCCCAGAAGAAGTCTTAGACAATTGTGGAGGAGCCACAATTGGAGAAGAAGATAGGAGACCGAGTGAAGAGATCCACTCATGAAGATACCTCCATTAGGGGGGAATTCTGATCCAAGTGGGCAGAGGAATCACATGTAGCCATACCTCCAAGTGTGAGGTGGGGTGATGTGAAGTGATAGTCCCAAGAAGGCTGAAATTGGATAGGGTCCATTGAGAGGTTTTATCTCATGGATCATACCTTGCTATGGGAGCCCAAAGTACATAGTAGCAGGAGGAATCAGTGGGATTGATGCAGTCAGATATCAGAGTGACAAAGGCTAGAGTAGTTAAATATTGAAGAGCGCAGAGAAGGATTGACAATAGCGCAGAAAGGTAGAGTCAGTAGAAGCGCAAAGTTTTCAGTTGACAAAGGCAGTAGCAGTCAAAGACTTTGATGATAGATGCATCATACTGATTCAGGTTGGATGTTTTTTTTTTTTTTTTTTTTGGAAGTTGCTGGAGCAACAACACTAGAGAGAAGTATTGCATGCATAACATTCCAAAGGTTCACGATCGGGATCAAGTTGAATTCCTTTCTTGTTGAGAGGGAGTGTTGAAAATAGCAACAAGAGATGATAAAAATAGAATCCAGAAATTCCAATTTTAATTTATCCTTGAATTAAAATTGAGAATTAAAATTTAGTCTCACCAGCTGCTTAGAAATAATTAATTGATTCATTATGGATTAATTAGTTGGAGAAATTCAAGTTAGAAGTCTTTCTGCATTCATGCAACAGTTATCCCTTAAATTAAGGAGATTATCCCTTAATTAAGGAGATAATATTGAGTTATATTTGAGTTGTAATTAGTTAGCTCGGTTTACTAAGTTAAGTTAAGTTAGATTAGTTCCAAACTGTTTGAGGAACTAATTGTGAGTTATCAGTCAGTTGATGCACGCATGCACTCAACCAATGTACTCCAAATAACTGAATATTCCTTCATCAGAAACTCATGCATGTCTATTCAGAGAAAGACCCAGTTGAGCTAAATGTCAAGGACAGGTTACTATCAATTGCATGCATTTTCCTATAAAGGAATATCATCCATGTAGTCAAGGTAAGGTTCCTTGAGGATTGCGTAGTTCTGACAGTGTGTTAAAGTAGTGTGTGAGAGCAGTGTTACACTGGGTGAAGGAGATCATCCGAGAGGTAACTATGCAAGGAAATAGGAGCTTAGAGGGTAGAGGAGAAGGCTTGTGAGAAGCTTTGATTGCTTGTGAGTATCCAGGAGGATTGTACTGAGAGCTGGCTAGCTGTGAGAGCTAAGGCTTTGTATAATCTCTATGTATTTCCACCTTATATGATAATACATATAGTGGGGTTTTTAGCTAAGGTTTTCCCCTGAGTATTTTCTGTGTTTCATGTGCATTGATTCTTCTTCTTTTGGTTATATGTGTTTAGCTCAATCTTGCTCAATATTTAAGCTTCCACAAAGAAAATTGATAGTAGAAGTAGATTATAGTATTTTGCTTTGGTATATTGCATTATCGAGTTAATCTACAATCAGATTTTCTACATAGATCTCAGAGGTAGATTTGTAGATAATTTGTAGGAAATTCTACACGTCTCTCCTAGAGGGTCACTTTCCTTTCCCTCTGTAGTAGAAGAATCTTGACACATATACAACCGAACACTCACCAGGCATACTCACTGATATGAGATTACCTGTGCATAACACTCTTGTGCTGAACTTTGTAGCCAAGGAAAACCTATAAGAATATATGGCAATCGAGCCAATATCTCGAATGGAGCTCCTATTCCAAACGGTGTGAGGTCTAATTGGGACTTCAGATCAGGGATACCCCCTTGGTTGATGAATTTCCAACACTGTCAACATGGTGGTAGCTTGGACTCCCCTCCAATGTCAAATTCTTCTTCTTTTAGATTCATGATTGTTCAACATATGAGCAGTGATAATGAGTAGATTAGCATAAGAAGAGATGGGAAAATGAGCATAGATGAGCAGAAATGAGTAAATGAGAAGAAATGAGCATAGATGAGCCAAGATATTTCTGATGGGACATATGTTGGAGTCAGTAATTTATCCCTAGCTAAGAGGGACTGTTAATTTTGGCAGTTGAGGGACAAATTCCCTCCTTTGTAAAATATTCCTCTTCAAGGAAGACCCTTTATATCCCTTGGAAGAATTTAATTTGGTTAAGGAAAATTTGATTTTTAATATGGAAACCCATAAGTGCACAAAAGGACATGTTGGCACTAAGAAGGATCTGGAAACCCTTGGAAGCCTGTAAATACAATTCAAGTGACCCTCATTTGAATACCATTAATCATTCTTCTTTCTTTGGTTTGGATCACACATGTCAAAATTGGTTCGCAGGGAATGGTTCGTACAGGTCCGAAATTGTAGGGTTTGAAGATCACACGTGAGATTTAGGGTTTTGATTTGCAGCCGCAGGGTTTCCGTAAGATATTTTTGGTTGCAACTGCATGCACGTAAGCCTATGCGTGTAGTCATAAAGTTTCAACTACACGCACATCTGTCTCTCCATGCGGTTGGAACCTAAGGTTTGATTTTGATAGTTGACCGTAGTTTACCGCAAACTCTGATAGATGATGACAATTGACCACATGCTGGGAAAAGTTATCCTTGATTAATATTATTGCTAGGTTCATCTTTGGGATATTGTTCGGTTGATTTTACTGCATAGTCTTTTCGATAAAGAATTGGATTATTGTCCTCTCCTTTTGCTGAATCATTCAATCATAATCTAATAAGAAGAAGAATTTGAAAGGTTTTTCCCCCTTGTGGGGATTTTCCTTCGTCTCTGACCAATCTTGGTGCCTCTATGTGTGAATGTTTTTCTTCTATTGTTCCTTTATGTTCCACTATATTGATGATGATATTGTTCTTTCTATATAATTGCATATGTTTCTAAATAATGTTACAATTTTGTGGGGTGAATTCAATGTGTAAATAATTAAATGTAATTATCTAAAGCAAAGAAAAGTATTTCCCTAAGAAAAATCAAGTGAAAAAAGTTATATTTTGTATATACACACCATCATGTGTATTCATTAAGACACTACCTAGTTCCTGTAGTGGCTATGCTTCATTACATAAAAAAGTATCATATACTAGCCTATGATCACATATTTCTTACATTTTTCTAAAACTCATAAAAAATACTAGTATAGTGTAGCCAAAGCCAACAACCTGTAAACAAACATATATACTAACATAATATGTTATGAAGTGTCACGAAAAAGGATAAGTGAAAGTTTCAAAAATTAAACATGATCTTCATTTTGTATCTCATCCATAAATGGCTTGTGGTAGAATTGGTAGTGATCGGGTCCCAAGTCTTCAACTACCTACCAAAACCCCCGGTCAAGTGTAGGCCTTCCTTATAAAGTTGGTATGTTGCCTCATTTCGTTCCCCAATTTACCACCATGAAAGAGTTACCAAAACATTGAAGCTAGTCACAACTAGTCTTCTCGTGAGAAAATGCTATAAGATATCTAAAAGCTAATAGTTCTACCCAGTTGTTTGAACCTTTACCTAGACCCATATTAATATGGTAAGAATGTTGCTTGGACAAGTGCAAAACAAACCCCCTCTTCCCCACAGAGCATCTCATCACCTTAATATGCCCCATCAAAATAATCCCAAGGAATAGTAACATCAGGAGCTTCTTGAATAACTGCTCTCCCACAGGAAGACACTCTTGACTAAGGATAATGTGATAGGATTTTCAAACTTTCATTTGCTATCTTTTCTAGATAGATGATCGATTTTGGAAAATTTCTCTGTTTATGGCTAACCAGATACCCCAACTTAAGATGAGCAGCAGAGCTTAAAATATTTTGTATCCCTATTTTGTACCCAATATTTCCATATCCCCTCAAAATATAAACCATCCCACATAATTCAGATCTAAAGGAGCACAACAAGTCGACCAAAATTTGTTTTGTAAAGGAGAAATTAACAAACAAAGGTTATATAGACTCCTTGCTACCCTTGCAAAGGGCACACCAACCGGGGAAAATGTTATGTCTTCTTTGCATTACCGTCCAAGTCAATTTTTTTTTTCTCTATAATACATGACACAAGAAGATGAGACTTTGATGCACATCTCGATTTCCACAAAACTTTCTTCCACCAAACAACCTCTACATTTGAGCTACCACATTCAAGTATATATAACCCAAATTGGGGGTATAAAGTCCATGAGGAGAGTGAGCCCACACCAACTCGTCCTCTCTATCAGACAATATAATATGACATGTATTCAAAGCATCGAAATAACTACTCCAGTCCTCTTGGTATTCCTTCTGTAGAGTTAAATCTCATATGTAAACCAACTTTGTCTCTAAAGGGTGGTTTGTATAGGATTATTTATATGAGAAATTATGGAAATACCATGATCTCTAAGAAGATCAATGAGAGCTTGTGATAGTCTATGTTTGTCCTCGTTAATATGACAAGTATCTAAGCCCAATCTTACTCCCATTCCCAATCTTCCATGGAAATCCTGATGCTATCAACTCCAAAGAATTTAATATATTCCTCAATACAACAAAAATGTTTTGGTGTGCGTTTTCCTGAAGCTAAACCCAATCCTAAATAGAATAAGGAGTTATATATTTTTGGTACACAACCATAATTCAAAGAATATGGGTGGATAATAACCTCCAACCACATTTTTCTAAAAGAGCTTTTGAAAACAAAAAAATATTTTTGAGCCCCCAACCACCCAACAATTTTGGAACTACAAGATGATTCAACTTGACCCAAGGAAGGAAAAAGTTGTCATGAGTGCCTTCTCATAGGAACTTGAAGCAAATCCTTCTTAATTTTTCCAAAACACCCTTCAAGATCCAAGCCAATGACATCCAATAGACAAGAATAGCTTCAAGAACTGATTTTACCAATACTAATCCACCTGCTCTAGATAACCACCTGAAACTCCAACATGTGAGTCTTTTCTCAATTTTGGCTATTAAACAAAACCAGTCTTCTTTTTGTAGAAGTTTGGCTTCAAATGGAAGCCCAAATAGTTTTAACCATCCTCCAAGTTAATTATCTCAAAAGGAAGTACTATTTTGATATGACAGAGTTAAGGATCTTCCATATTATGAAAATATATGGTGGAATTTCTATCATTGATAACCATGCTTGTAGCTTTCCCAAATAGATCAAGTATCTCACATAGTTTATGTACATCCCTTATCGAAATAAGACCTTCAAACATGAGAAAAAAAAGGATTGGAGAGAATGGGCACCCTTGTCTTAATCCTCACAGAGCATGGAAAAATGGAGAAGTAGAGCCAATTATCAAAGTGAAAAAGGAGATGAATTTTAGGCAACTCATGATCTACTTAATAAATGGAACCTCAAAACCCACATGTGTTAGCAATAGTCTTATGAATAACCATTTGAATCAATCATATGCCTTTCAAAGATAGAGATTAATAGCAACACCTTTTAATCTCTGGGATTTTATGCTATGCAACACTTCTTGAGCGACTCCAATAGCTTCATGAATCTATCTCCCCTCAAAAAATATGAATTGTTCCTTTGAAATGGTATTTGAAATTACGTGCTTGATCCTTCTAACAATCACCTTTGAAATAACCTTATATATGCAATTGCATAAAGAGTTGGGATGAAAGTATTCAAAGGAGGTAACATTTTCCACTTTCAGAATGAGAGCTATGAAGGCAGAATTGAAAGCTACTAGAACCCTTCCCTACCTATGAGTCTCATTAACAACTCTTAACAAGTATTTTCCAATTAGATCATAAAACCCTAAGAAAAATTCATAAATCCAACCATTAGGGATGAAACTTTTTTCGTTTTGAAAATTAACTAACATTGCCTTCAATCATCCTCAAGCACTTCTTCCATAAGTGTTCCATTTTCTTTAGGATCCAAAAAATTGGAAATAATTGAGCCACTCTAGAAACTTCTGTAATATTAAACCCCTTAGGTTCCTTGATGAGGTTTTGGAAGTGTTCCCTACCGAGAGTGTCAAGGCCTTCCAAATTTGAGATCACACGACCATCCTGATCCTATGATATTCCAATATGTTCTACTCATCTTCTTGCCTTTTTCATAGGAATGAAAGAACTTGGTATTATCATGACCACAATTCAACTAGATTGCTCTGCTTTTTATTCGCCAAATAGTTTCCTTAGCAGCTAGAATCTCCTTCCTTCGAGCTTTAAGTCTTCCCAACTCCTCTCTAAAATATCGAGAGTCAAATACCTCTTCCTTGGAATATGAAATGGTTAATATTTTCTTTTCAATCTCAACCAAACCTTCCTCCTCCCTACTGTTACACAGTAATTTGTCACTGCCTTCACTCCCAGTCCTTCTACTATGTCATGTGTCCAAGTCAAACATGCTCATAAGGAACAAATGCTCTCTTACGCTGCCAATTGACCTATTTTTCCTAAGTTATCTGCCTCATCACGACTATGGAATTAATATACACGCTGAATGACGCTCATAAACATTCCAGCCACGCTACCAGCGTGGAAGTACATCTGTTTCCCGCGACGGTCCGATTTCATGCCCCATCGCGAGGCTATTTGATATCTTTGGCGATGATCTGACTAGCTACATTGCTTACTAGCGATGTCAGCACTGAGGATATGTTATACACCCGCGATGATCTAGATTGGGCGAATTTGTTCCAACAGTCGGCCTTCTGGATGACTCCAGACCTAATTGTTGGCCTAGTTTGTGTCGCCCTTCCTTCCCTGGTATGGCAGTTCCATAAATTGTGCTACCTTCCTTGGGGATAAGTTCTATCTTCCACCTTTGATGGAGACTCCTTCTCCTATTTAAGCACTCACCTTTGCTATGATCAGCTAGTTGGTAAATTCTTGGATTAAGCAGTGCTATTAGTACTTTTGAGTTTGATAGATAACTGGTGTGGGTGTGAACAAGTGTGAGAGTGTTGATAGCTTGTGGAAGGTTGTGAAGTGCCCTTGACCTTGTGTAAGAACTTATGAGTGAGAGAGAGACTTTGTGTGTTGGGAGATCAATCTTCAAAGAGTGAATGCTTGAAGAACATGTTGGCTGGATCCCTTTGAGAAGGCTTGCAACGTCAAGACTTTGGTTGTAAGCTTGCTCTTATTTCATTATTAATACAATCAATGATGTTTTCCTATGTCTTGTATGTAATTTATTGGATAGGTCATGACTTCTTGACTTTGTGAGTAAATAGATCATTGTTGTTTTCTGGTTATGTGCTTTGTTGTATTTCCTTTGTATTATTTCAGGTTGATCACTCGTTGAGGAGAAGGAAGTGAAAGCTGGAGCAACGCAATGGAACTCCATCAACCACCGGCTAAGGTAGGCCTCCAACTATGACTGTTTAAGGAAAGCTATTGTTGATCTTTCCTTGTTTTTGACTAGACCCACTCTAGGGCTAGAGGGGTTGCCTCTGTTCGCAGAGGGAACACTTTCCTGCATCACAAATTGGTGACTCTTCTGGGGAGTTTGTCCTATGTTCTTCTCTTTGCTCTTGTTTTGATTTTGATTTGGTCTCTCTTTGTTTTTAGGATTTAATTATCAGTCTCTTGGGTCACCTGGATTGATCTGGGAGGTCTCTCTATTGTCTGTTAGATTGGCTGGTTTTTGTTTGGGAGTTTTTGGTGCATTTGCCTTTATTTTTTACATCATCGCGGAACATAGTCTAATAGTCGCGCTGACGTCGTGGTCATTCTTTTGTAAAATCCTGTGCGTCCCTGAATAACATCACACAGTCACGACGACCTTTGAAATCGGTCCATCGTGGGAAAGACGTGTTCTTTCGCGACGACGTCGCCCTGTTGCTACAGCTGGCTGCTTATAAGCGCTAGTTGCTAGTGTTGTCCTCGCGACGATACCTGTAGAATTGATTTTCTCAATTCTGCCTCCTGAGTTTGCCAGTCCTCTTGATCCCTTGCCTTTTTCACTTGCTCAGTCATTTGTTTTTCAGTGTTTATGGTCAAGGCACTCCTTCTTTGGCTTTGTTGAATGAATCTTGCCTTTTTGCTTGTGTGACCTAGTTCATTACTTCAAGTTTCTTGAATCGATTGTCTTGGTTGTTGGTTTGCTCAAGATTCGTTTACAGCCCGCTTGTTGGTTTGATTAAGCCTGCCTCATTCTTTGTTTCTGGTTGATTTTTAGTGGCAATTATTGAACCAATCTTTGGTATTGATTCAATTTCTTTTCATTACCAAACATAGATCACGTTTTTTGGATCAACTGGTTCTTTCACACTTTCTTGTTTGCTTCTTTGCATTTAAAAAAATCAAAAATCAAAAGACAGCATTCATTTAGTGTGTGAAAGTGAAAGCGAATTTGCATTTGAAGGTTGCATATTGGAAAGCGAATGATAAAATCTCTCATTAGTAGTACCCATGCACTGTAGGAATTGATGTTTGTATGCATTGTGTGATTTCATTTGCTCATATTGGTTCTCTTGGTTTGGGAATGATCTCTCTACCCTCCCATAGGCAGGTGTTCATTGAAGTAAAAGGATATTTCGTTCATTCTAGCTGCATCCTAGGTTTTGTTGTATACACACGGTAAGGCCTGAAAACTGAAACATAATTCAAGATCAACTTTAAAATGAACTGAATAAATCTAACAACGCATTGGAACATAACACTCATTATTTAGAGGTCTAGGTTAGAGACGTGCTCCGGCGTCGTTAAACCTAGTCACTATTGTTCTCACTCAAGGTTGGGTGATTCCTCCTTCTGTGACTTAATAGCGGTCTAGTATGGAATTGTGCTCCCATGTACCGTCAAGTATATGTTGGGAGACCCCACTAGGTTTATCATCCTTTATCCTTAGGAAGCCGTGTCTACCGCCTTACAAACCGTAACGCACTGAACACAGCATTCGGGAAGATTGACTGCTGTACAGAAATCCTTGGTTTTCATATGACTACCAAGGTGTATATGCAATTTTACCGATTGTTTGGTAAACCTTTTGCCTAGTTATCCACAGTAGTCACTTTCCTTCCTTTTCGGACTCCCTAAAACAAAAGGTCCATCTGAGCCCTTGTCCTTTCAGGCTCATTAAACCTTGAAAGAGATAGAGTCACCTTTTCATCCTTTTCTCGACTCTTGAAACATGAAAAGGTCAAGTTTTGTTCCCGCTTCATAAAATTTACTGCCCTCTTAGTAATAGTTCAAGTTCTTGGTTGTGAGAAGAGTGTTTTTCAGGCTCGTTATCGATGGCAACATTCCCCGAGTCTACCGGCCAAGGTTTTCCCCCAGATGGAAATCCTGGTCCATTTCCTTCATTTGGAAATGCCGGTGCTCTGTATATGGCAACATTGTCTTTGCCGGGGTTAACCATCGGTTTGCCCGTATGGTTGTTTTCAACCTCGGTGGTCTCGAGCGTCATGACTCCTGTTCCACCATCTTCTTTGTCTGAACCACGGCACGATGATTCCAAGGTTGAGCCTACGCCTTCTTCCCCTATTTCTTCCTCCTCCTCTCCTCCTTTTCCTGGTGAAAGTTTCACATATAGTAACCAGGAGACTAAGAAGAATAAGAAGTCCGATAAACGTGAGGCCACCTATGGAGCTACTGCTCCGAGTACATCTCAGGTCGGACCACCTTCTGCTCCTCTGCAGAAGGTTAAGTTTCCTTGTAAATTGTGCAAGGGTGACCATCTTCTTTGTGATTGTCCCGGAATTCCCAGGATCTTAGAAGTATGGTCTAATGATCCAGCTCGTCCCTCATCATCCCCTGAAGCTCATGGCGATGCTACCCTATCAACTGGAAACGGTAAGAAGAAAGGGAAGATTTGATTCCCCTGTAGACTGTGTGAAGGCAACCATCCCCTTCACCTTTGTTCGCTCATGGATAAAGCTCCCACCATTTTGGAAAGTCTTACAACTTCTTCACCCCAACTTCCCATTGGTTATTAGAGGCTCTCTTTACACCCTCTCCCCGTTGACCAAAAGATTGACTTAGATTCTTCTCTTGTCCATCCTCCTCTTTCTGAACCTGGCTGTGCTAAGCCTGTTCTAGACCAACCATTGGTCGGAGAAAGTGTCGAATTGGGTTCACCACCTGTTGATCACTCTGTTTCGGAAGAGGGTCATGCTCATGTTCTTCTCGTCTCGTCAGATTCTCCTGAGTCCAAAAATGACCCTCCTATCCCCGCTGGTCAAGAGGGTCCTTCTTTGGTTCCTGTAGAGCAGGGGGTAATCATATGATTCCCCCACCAAGTAGTTCGGTCATTTCCTTCCATTGGAGTCATTTGACTACATTTTGCCTTCCATCCTATGTGCCTTTCCAGATTACAGTACATGCCTATGATAAGGTAGTACCTGGCACCATCTTGGATGAGGGTGCATCTGTCAGTTTTATGCCTTCCACTACTTGGCAAGCTTTGGGCTCCCCACAGCTTGTGCCAGTCACGCAGAACCTGTTGGCATTCGACGGAGGAACTTGCCAACCTTTAGGGATCCTTCCGAAGTTCCCTGTTGCTTTGGGAGGCAAAACCGTCTATATAGACGTCATGGTTGTCCAAGGTGCTTTAGATTTCAGTCTTCTCCTTGGCCGTGACTATGTTTATGCCATGGGAGCCCTTGTCTCTTCACTTTTCCGTGTGGTTTGTTTTCTACAGGATGGAAGAGTGGTGACCATAGATCAATTATTGTTCTTTAGTCCCCCGGTGCCTCCTGCGCAGCTGTCATCCCCTCCCGGTTCTTGCTCGCAAGCAGTACCTTCCTTGCCGCAGGTCAATTATGTGGCTACCCATTCTGTCTCCACCTCTGCTGATGATTATGCAGATGGTCTCGTACATCATGTACTGGGGGCATTGGAACTCGATCTATCATTGGTACATCATGACATGTATTCCTCCCAGAATGCGGTTCTCCCATCCCGCGATGACCTCTTGGGAGCCATGTTCTCAAAAGGCCCATGAACAGGAGTCTCGAGGATAGTTTGTTCCTGTGTAAACCTCATTAAAAAATGAAACAAGGATTCCCGAGCACAGTTTCTTGTCTTGTGTCAAGCTCATTCAAAAATGAAACAAGGAGTCTCGAGCATAGTTCCTGATATTGTGTTGAGCTCGTTTAAAAAATGAAACAAGGGTGTCGAGCATAGTTCCTGATCTTGTGTCAAGCTCGTTAAAAAATGAAACAAGGGTTATGAGGATAGTTCTTTTACCGTGTCAACCTCATTAAAAAATGAAACAACTCCCTTTCCAAATCAAGTCTTTGCTTAAGATCTCATAAAATCCAAGAGTCTTTCCAAGATCTCGAAAGTGAACCTTCATTCCATCCACCTTGTTGAATGTAATGAAGCTTGGGGGGCATGTACCTCGATTTGCGTCGTTATGCTGGGGGCATGTGAACTTATAACAAGCATAGTTTTTCATTTCAAGCTTGTGTAAACATGAAACCGAATCCAAGCAGAGTTCTCCATGGTTCAAGCTTGTGTAAAAATGAACCCATATCTGATTTACATCTTATGATTGCCGTTTATCCGCTAAATTCTGCTAGATGAGCCTTGGTTGTTTCATTCCATCGCCACCATCTCTTGGGCTGATCATATGATTTCACTTGGTTGTTTTTCCTTTCTTAAGGAACCATAGCGATGAGTGGTTTTATTAGCCAGCCTCTTGACCATTACATGTTTTGAGCGGTTCCACCATTGCCAGAACCAGTTGCTACCCTTTATACAACTCGTTCCTCCAGGACGAGTCTCCTTTAAGCTCTTTTCTGACTCGTAAAATATGAAAATATTTCTGAATTTTTCCTTTTTCACTCATTAAACGGAATTAAAAAGGCGGTCCACTTTCAGCTCTTTTTCTGACCGTATAAATGTGAAAAGATCGCCGGACCTTTGTCGTTTTAGGTTCGATACTGGTCACAAAACGGCATGGTTTCGATCGCTTTTCTACTTTTTCGGGTCGAGGTCACTAATTACGAAAAGTACTCCTTGATCATAATGGTCAAGCGGTTCTTTTGAGTATCATTTTATACTTTTTTGGGCTTGAGAGACACAAATTTACGAAAAAGGACCCCTCCTGGAGTTTTCTTTTCCGTGTCTTTTTCAAACTCTCTAAACATGAAAAAGACTTGGAGTTTTACCTATGTCGGACTCGTTAAACCCTGATGAAATTGGACTCGTCACCATAACAAGGCTTGAGCTTCTCCTCCCTAGGGCTCGTTAAACTATTACTAGGTTGGATTCGATCGAAGGTCGAACTTATATTACAAGCATATGCTATCCCCTTCAAGCTTGTTTTCAAAAATAATTGGGGTACTCGCCAACAATGGTGGGGGAAATTTGGAAATCATCATTGATTGTCTATGGCAGCTAGTCACTCTTGAACATCGACACTTTTGCTTCTTGTCGGGTTGGAATATCCATACATCATCATTTGGCCTTCCGCGGGTTTGGGTTGTCATTTAGCCTCATTCCATCTGATCTATGTTGTCTCCATCAAGCCTCTGATCCCTTGGTACCTGAATGCTGCCACCCTCCGGAGTCGTGTCGCCGACATGTTCAAGAGTATAATCCTTCTGCAGTTTACACCCTCGCCTTTTCCTCTGATACTTTATTTCATCATCTACCTCTTGTTCCTTGTCTTGTGTCATTGATGGGGGAAACATTATGGCCCTCCTGCAATGGATCGTCTCCTGTCGACATCAACTCATTATCCAGGAGATTGATCTAGAGATCCCTTTTGGTACCTTGGAGCTTGCATGCTTCAATGGCAAGTTCTTCGCGCCTGATGGTCGACTTACGTCATTGGTCGTCGATTGGGTGATTCCACGAGTGTTGGACTTCAGCTCATTCTTCACACTTCGTGGATTGTACTAGATAGTACCTTGAGAACCATTGGCATTATTGGTGGTTTCTCTCGCGCTTGTTAACGGTTTACGTCATCGACTGGTAATCAAGCGAATTTCTCTCATGCTTGACTTCAGCACCTCTATTTGCATGTTAGAATTTGTACTTTGATCGGTTGGGTTCAAGACCCCGAGCTCAGATTACACATGTTCGAGCTGCGTGGATTGGTTCGTGCTTACATGACTCATTGATGGATGGCTGTGCCCATACCTAAGTCTTCATGGATGGCTGTGACCATACCTTTATCATTATCATGGTCTTATTAGCTAGATGGCTGCATCCATACCACAGACCTAATTCATATGTCTTTTGGATGGCTGCGCCCATGCCTAGACTACATGTATTTCACTATCAGAGATATTAGTTGTACTTGCGCCTGTGGGTTTCTTCCAAATGGTGTTCCAGCTCAGTCAGTTTCGTAAAGCATTTCACCCCTCCCACTCTCTCAGGCTTCATGCTTTAGGGGGCATCTGTTACACAGTTTTTTGTCACTGCCTTCACTCCCAGTCCTTCTACTGTGTCATGTGTCCAAATCGAACATGCTCATACTGAACAAATGCTCTCTTATGCTACCAATTGACCCAATTTTCCTAAGTTATCTGCCTCATTGCGACTATGGACTTAATATGCGCGCTAAACGAGACTCATAAACAGTCCAGCTGTGCTGCCAGTGTGGAAGTACATCTGTTTCCCACGATGGTCCGATTTCATGCCCCGTCGCGAGGCTATTTGATATATTTGGCGATGATCTGACTAGCTACATTGCTTACTAGCGATGTCAGTGCTGAGGATATGTTATACACCCGCGATGATCTAGATTGGGCGAATTTGTTCCAACAATCTGTCTTCTAGATGACTCCAGACCTGGTTGTTGGCCTAGTTTGTGTCGCCCTTCCTTCCTTGGTGTGGCAGTTCCGTCAATTGTGCTATCTTCCTTGGGGATAAGCTCTCTCTTCCACCTTTGATGGAGACTCCTTCTCCTATTTAAACACTCACCTTTGCTATGATCAGCTAGTTGGTAAATTCTTGGATTAAGCAGTGCTATTAGTACTTTTGAGTTTCATACATAGCTGGTGTGGGTGTGAACAAGTGTGAGAGTGTTGATAGCTTGTGGAAGGTTTTGAAGTGCCCTTGACTGTGTGTAAGAACTTATGAGTGAGAGAGAGACTTTGTGTGTTGGGAGATCCATCTTCAAAGAGTGAATGCTTGAAGAACATGCTAGCTAGATCCCTCTGAGAAGGCTTGCGATGTCAAGAATTTGGTTGTAAGCTTGCTCTTATTTCATTATTAATACAATCAATGATGTTTTCCTATGTCTTGTATGTAATTTATTGGATAGCTCACGACTTCTTGACTTTGTGAGTAAATAGATCATTGTTGTTTTCTGGTTACGTGCTTTGTTGTATTTCCTTTGCATTTTTTCAGGTTGATCACTCGTTGAGGAGAAGGAAGCGAAAGCTGGAGCAGTGCAACATAACTCCATCGACCACCGGTTGAGGTAGGCCTCCAACTATGACTGTTTAAGGAAAGCTATTGTTGATCTGTCCTTGTTTGTGAGTAGACCCACTCTAGGGCTAGAGGGGTTGCCTCTGTCCGCAGAGGGAACACTTTCCTGCATCACACCTACTATGCTTATTTTTAGCCCACTCCACAGTCAAATTATTGATATGTTTCAGATTGGGCTTGAACTAATTAGCAGTAGACATACTAGACTGAGCATCAAATACATGCCAATTGTCTTTAAATAGTGAAATGAATCCCTCTTCTTTTATCTAGCTTGAATTCACTTTGAAAGGATTGGTAAAATTATAAATTTTTCCTTTCATTCTAGCAATACATGAGAGTGATTAGATTCACCTCTTGAGCCTACCTATTGACGAAGAAAATTAAACCTATGCACCAGAGTTTATACCAGTAGAAACCTATCCAATATTTTTTCTACACGCCCTTCACCAACACGATGGTTCCTCCATGCGGGCTTTAAATTCATAGGTTCTAGATCAATCAAATTCTTTACAATAATTTAGTATGAAAAAAATATGAAAGAGAATGAATTATGGCTCGAGGAATCCATTCATTTGGATGCTCCTCGAGAGTAATTTAAGTCTCCTCCAAGAATCATATTATCTTCCTCTAAGAAAGACTTACCAAAGAAATCATTCCAAAAGGATATTCGATCCTCATTCGGACCATAAATATTGATAAAGGTGAAGGTTTCGTCCAATTTCACTGAAAAACCCATCAAACCCAAACCTGAGAAAATACTCCAAGTGTTAAGAGTCTAAATCTTTCTACCATGAAAATCCAGAGAAATGAATTTCCATGAACAAAATAAAGACTCAAGAAGTTTAGAGATACAATCTCCCTCACTAAGAGTTTCCTGAAGAAAGAGAATATTGAGATTCTCCACATGAACCAATCTCTTTAAAGTAAGTTTTTTGGGATTACTTGCCAACCCTCAACAATTGAAAGATATAACTTTCATTTGGAAACCCTTTGCAGGGCTATCATTTCTCTAAGTTCCCCATCTATGGAAGTTTTTTTTCCCACAACCATATCATCACGATCTTTTTATTTTGTTAAAGAAATGTGATATTTCCTTCCCCTACCCTTCGTGGAAATAGATGAAATAGTTAAGTGATCAAGTCCTCCTTGAAAACCCTTAGGTATTGGAAGGAATTTTCTCAACCTCAAATTGTAAATAATATTTCCCTATTCCAAATCACTTGAGCATCCTGAAGAGGCAGATGCTATCAACAAAGAGTATTTGACAGACTAACATATATAGAGCAAGAGACTTGCATAAGAGAATGATAAATGAAAATTTTTTGAGGACCCTAGTCTTTCCCCAATTTTGAAAATAAACTTGCAAGTAAAGTAACAGGGGGAAGGGAAACACAGTTACCATGTACCAAATTTCCCACGCCAGTCTAGATAGTTGATTCCATATAATCAAGATCTGTAGATAAATCCACCAAAAGATCCTTTAGAGAGGCCACCATGGTAATGAACAACCTTGAACCACACTAGTTTCTCTTCTCCTACCCGAACCTCCTTTGCATATTTTCATCAACTACCTTTGCCCCTTTTGTAGTCTTTTGTTTCTTGAAAGATTCCAAATAAATGGAGGGTTTTTTGAATGGAAGACTACGATAGATTACTATATGACCATGCTTGTGGAATCTCTTGCACCTAAATGGAATCCATTCATAATCTAGCACCTATAATTTGACTGTCACTTTTCCAATATTCATGGTCTCACACAACTTCTCCTGAAGGTCCAAACTAACAATAACCCTTGCCACAATAATTTTTTTGGTCTCTTTGAAGGAGAAATATGCATTCAAATAATGGTTGAGATGATTTACGAAGTTTTCAAAACTCTGTTTGTTCCACATGAGCGATGGAAACCTAGGGAAATGAACCTACACCATGACCACATCTAAATCTGTCCCTGCTAGCATTAAAAAGAGGAGACCAAAACTTAAATATGACAGGAGTGGAATCAATTTACCATACCTATTTTACAATTGTTTCAACCTCCTCATGGATTTTTAAATTCATCTAAATCCATCCCTTGGCTAACAAAAAATATCTGGAACATCTTTAACCAAAGGACTGATATTTTCATCCCTCTAATCCTCAACTGTCTTTAAACAAAACTTTTTTCCTCTTGCCCTAGTCACTAAGAGTTTTTATACATACTCCATCACCTGATCCATCTCCACATCATATCCCAAGCAAAGCTTGTAAGGAGTAGGGGCTTTGTCACTTTTCAAGATGCAATTCTTATTCCTTAATGGAACATATGCCTGGTTATTCAAAGAAGGATGATATGGATCTCCAACCTCTACCCCATCCTCCACCTACCTAAACCCATTCTCATTCATCAATGTAATAACCTCTTGAAATCTTGAAACATAAATATTTCCTACATAAAAGGTAGGAAGCTTTGCACCATACTTAAAATATTTAGAGGTCTGACCCGAAACCATTAGAAAGACTCCGTACCTAAGGAAATCACTCTTGATGAAAATCCACTACTGCTAGAAATAAAAGAGAATCCTAAAAACCCCACCAAAAATGAACCCTATAAACCAAGAAGACTCTAATTGAATATCACTAGGTCCGTGGGTGTAAAACCCTACACATTAACCACATGAGAACAACTACCTTCAAAAGGGCGAAAAGTATTTACTTGAGAAAGCGCCAACAAAATCCCCATACACATGGTGGGAGAAATGAAGGAATATCCTATATGCAACTGGTTCTCTATCATAGAGAACCCTCAAGAAGGAATATGCTAGTAGTAAATTATTAATAGTATTAAGTGAAAATATTCCTAATTTTTGCTTGTTTATTAAAAAATCTTAAGAATGGATTGGAGCTCTACAAAATCCACCTCTCGACGACTAGGGTTTCCCTAGCTGCCATTGAGCACTATTATGCTATTGAATCGTGCATATGTTTGTTTCCACCACTGATGTTTGATTTCCCCTTGGATTCTTGTTTGTAGCTTGGTCTGCCATCAATATACTTAACTCGCACTTCAATTTTTCTAATGTTACTTGGGAATGCATGAAATTTTATTAGTTTGTTCCTCCATATTATTTCAACATTTTCCTAATTTCAATGCTTAATATCTCTCTTGTTGTTGTCATTACCTACTTTGCCTTCTATTGTAATGGGTTCTATTTTGATATTTGAATGGGGTTTGTACTAGTTACTTCTTTACTATTTGTCATTTCTCTCCTTTTGTTTCCCTATTTCTCAACTGGTCTAGATTCCTTTTTAATTGTGGCATGGGTTCCCTTCTCCAAGATTTCTTTGGCCTCTTGCATTTTTCCCTGTCTTAGGTGTTGTCTCCTTCCTTATGAGATCTATATTTTCCTAAATTTGTCTCTCCTTACGTGGTAGTGGTGTTTGGTCATTTATTCTAGTAACTCCTTCTTATGCCTTTTTCATTCTTAGTTGTTCCCTCATTTTGGGCTCTCAACTTTAACATTACAATATATTGTTTTACATCCCCATTGATTTATTATTTTCATTGGTCCTATTATAGGCTCCTACTTGTGTTTCTATATCAAACAAATTCATTATAATTTTTATAGGTTTCCTTTTGCCCCACTTGGTTGTTTTTTTTATATAATGAATTAATAGAGCTCAAACCTAATGTCCTCCCAATTGGGACCTTCTAATTCAATGTTTGGATTTTTCATTAGAGAGTTATGGAGCTTTCCTTGCTTGCTATTAGTTCTTAACCTCCATATTATTTTGAATTATTCCTCCAAATATGATTGTCTTTCCTAACATAGATTTCCCTTGAGGTACTTCTTTAATAGTAAATTTGTAAGGTGATAATGTTCCATCCTTTGTAAAATGAAAGATAGTTTAGGTTGATAAAAATTTGCAACTAACTACTCTATTGTTTCTTTGTTAAATAATTCTCCTACCCATACTCATGGTGGCATTGGCGATTTCATCTTTGTGTTTCTTATCTAAAAAGTATTTGTTTGTGATAATGACTTGCTTATGTTATTCTTCTAGGGAGTTTTCTCTTCTCACATATTTCAACAAAGCCATTTAAGAGACATGAATTCCTCAAACCCTTATAAATGAGTATCCTCCAATTTCAAACTGGATTCCAATAGCTTCCATCCTTGACCTACCACTAAAATCAAATGTTGGAGTTCTTTCATCCTCCTTTAATTCCATCATCCTACATAATTTTTAAACAAAATCTATATCTTTATAAAACAGATGAAAAGTCAAATTTTCCACATCCTTGTATATAGGTACATAGCTAACATATGGGAATTTTTAAAGTTTTTCCTCTATTTTTGAGGTTGAAGTGGTGCTACTATGAATTAGAGAAAATAGTTGTAGATATGAATGTTGGACACAGATTGTCATTGATGTCAATATGGCAATATTCAAGGAAGGAGATGAGAGGAGCTAACAGAGCACGAAGCACCACCATTGGAGCCATAGAGTAAGCAGACAGAGCTAGAGGAGCCAATAGGAGCACACAAGAGGAGCCAAGAGGAGCCAAGAGGAGCCAAGTGGAGCACACAGAGTGCTGTAACACTATCCACGACATAAACATACATATGGCAGCAAAGACCTGTATATGCATTTAACGCAAATAGAGCTATTAGAGGCGAAAGACTTAGACTCATATGCAAATACACTGACGGAGTGAAAAAGGCAGAGTTTATATTGAATGAGAAGAATACATTATCGGAGGAGAAAACCCATATACATATGCTTTAACACTTTCGGTGGGCACATATTAAAAAGTTGGAGAAAAGTTGCTAAAACACCAATTTCTCCGTTGCTGAAACACCAGTTTCAGTGTTGCTGAAACACCAATTTCGGTGTTGTTGAAACACCTCCGTGACGAAATTATATTTCGGCATTGCTGAAACATCTCCGTGACGAAATTATATTTTGGCGTTGCTGAAACACCTCCGTGACGACATTATATTTTTAGCACATCGTAAACATGAGGAAGCTAAAGCGAATGGAGGAGGGAAGTCAGAAGGTCGAGTGAGTGTTGAGGAAGACGAAGCTCAAGCGAGAGAGGAGGAAGCCAAAGAGCCATTGAGTAAGTGGAAACGAATGGACAAAGGCATGAGAATGTATAAAACAGTAAAAACAGGTTGTTGTTGTTGCTGTTGTTGTTGCTGTTGTTGTTGCTGCTGCTGCTGTTGCTGTTGCTGTTGTTGCTATTGCTACTGCTGCTGTTGTTGCTGCTGCTGCTGCTGTTGCTGCTGCTGCTGCTGTTGTTGCTGCTGCTGTTGCTGCTATTGCTGTTGCTATTGTTGCTATTGTTGTTGTTGCTGTTGTTGCTGTTGCTGTTGTTGCTGCTGTTATTGTTGTTGCTGTTGCAGCTGTTGTTGTTGTAGCTGTTGTGTTGCGAAGAACCAGAATGAGGTAGCAGAAGCAGCAGAGGTGGTTAAGCATTGTATGAAGTTGCTGGTGAACGTTGGTGAAGGCTGCTGCAGCTGCTGAAAGTTGCTAAAATACGCTGGAGGAAATAGAGGCCGTGTGAGGGTCCAACAGAATAGAAAGAGGGTGCAGCAGAACAGAAAGAGGGATGAAGGACCAACAGAATGGTAGGCAGTCAAAGGGGAGAATCAGCCAGCACAGAAACAGTCATGCTGAAGCATTCACTGTGACAATGAGAACATAAGCTTGAACAAATAATTGTTCTTTATAAAAAGTTTAGTGTAGCTAATAGTAGACTAACTAAAGCTGTGTGAAGACATTATCAGAGAGCAAAATGGCTATTGGAGACTATGTGTGGGAAGTGTGCAGAGTTGTAAAGACTCATTCATAAGAAGACTGGTTGTCATTGATACTGTAGCTTGGAGACTACAATGAAGCTGTAAATCGGCAGAACTCAGCAGAGAAGAGTTCTGAGAGCAAAAGGATTGGAGTCCTTGGGGCTGGTGCCTCAGAAGTGAGTAGGATTGGAGTCCTTGGGGCTGGTGCCTTAGAACTGAGAAGGATAGGAGTCCTTGGGGCTGGTGCCTCAGAAGTAAGTAGGATTGGAGTCCTTGGGGTTGATGCCTCAGAAATAAGAAGGATTGAAGTCCTTGGGAGTTTGTTCTCCAAAGTCCAAGATTGGTGTCTTGGCGAAATAGAGTTGGTGCTCTAGAGGTTGGAGCCTCACCAAAGTCCAAGTTGGAGCTTGGCAACTGATTGTAACCATCTATATATTGTATCTATTTTACTTCACAGTTTATATTAATAAAAGCATTTATTCTTGCTGTTCATCTTGTGTTTTGAATATTTATGTTTTAACTGGTAAAACAATAGTGGGGAAAAGAAATACTGATTCACCCCCCCTCTCAGTATTTCCAACAATGAAATTTATAATGGGTATTTTCCTTTACCTTCATTAGTTGGTGGCAGAGTTCAACAAGAATGATTTGCACCCATTCAAATTTCTTCCTTGTGTGATTCTAGATAGTATGTACAACTACTCTCTCATCCAAACATTACCATTCTCATGCTAAAAAATTATGTCGTGTAATTGAACATGAAATTTTCTAGTCTCAAACTTTAGCTCTTTAATTGTGTGCTATGGTTTTGTTTTCCTTCATCCATGTCCATATGTTGAAATTTACTTAGAGAAAAAGTAGATATATTTTGGTGCTTTCTTCAAACATCTTATTGATCCATAGTTCCATGCCTCATGGAATCTTGAATATTCCCCTTATAATTTATGTATAAATGGTTATTATTGTCCCTGTCTTAGGATCCAATACCATACTGTCTTGTGGATTATATGATTTTTCTACAACATAAACTAGTTCTGGTATCATTATTTTTCTAGGGATGCATCCTACCAATATTCTATAAAAAATAATGCAGGGGACACTTGTTATTTACATTTTTCTTCAAGGATACCCCTAAACAATTTCTCATCTTGGATTTTCTTATTGGTGTCTAAAATTGCCATCTTTTAGTTTCTCTTATTTGTATGTTATTTATTCACTCTCTCCATTATGATATTTCCAACTTCCTTTCTCTTGTTTCTATGGTTGTGAAAATCCATCTAAGTATATTATTCTACGCTTATATACTTTTGTATTTATTAGATGTTATTATTGTTAGGTAAAATTGACTCGGGGTTTGAGTCAAAGTGGACCAGGGTAATCAATAGTGGTTTGGGCACATGGTATAGTGTACCCATAGTATTATGGCCCATGGTATTGCATGTAATAGAGCCTATAAAAGGGGAGAATAATTAATTGTAATGTAGGCATGGAGGTGAGCGGTGAAGGCTCACTTGGCCATCTTGACCAGGATTTTTGCCAAGGATAATGAGATCCCATTGGGTTGGGTTTTTCCTCGGATTTGGGGTTTCCTCAGATAAACATGTGTTTTTATGTGTTTATTTTTGTTTCTGGTTATTTTATTTTTATTCCTCTCCGTATTAATTTATTATCTCTGCAGTAATTCTTAACAATTACTCCACCAATTTGATTCCTTCCCTTTACATATTTTTCATTCACTACTCTCTTTGTTCTACGTTCACATGTTGTAGTCATAAATATTTGTTGCTTATTTTTCTTATAAAATCTATCATGATAATTATGACTATTTGTCTATCTTCCCAAATTATACCTAAAGTGTGGCTCTTTAATGGTTATATCAAATTTCGATTAGATAATCCTTTTTATCCTTTCACCACCCCAATTACGGGATCACCATTAGGTATGAATTTCATTTGTGAGTCAAACCATATCACAAAACAATTGCCTTGATCAAAAGTTGTGAATCTACCTCATCGATTCTTCTTCCACTAATTCTTACTTTTGATAGTTTTCATTCTTGATAACAACCACATCTTGTCCTAGAGTTTGAATATACTTCATTGATATATCCTTTTTTACTTTCCCCAATGATTCCAGGTTTGTTCATGGTCATAAGGTTCTTAAAGGGTGTTCATGACCCTTTTTTTTCTTTTCTTAAAAGTTCATATATCCTTATTTTCAATGAAATATCCAATATATTATGTTGGTTATTCTCTTTCCTCTTATCATCTGATCACCTTTTCTTGTAGACTATTGGGTATTCTTTTCTCCCATTCTATCCATTGGTTATTCTAGGCTTGGTTTTGTTGTAGTACTATGTTTGGTATCTTACTTTCACTAATTCTAGCAATTGATTTAACTTCCGTTGAAAAATATGAGGTCCTTTGTTATCCTCAGTTATTGAAGTCTCTTCCAAACTTATTCCAAATATCTTAATCTAATTGTTTTTGTTCATTAGATAATTTTCTTTCAATAAATATAAGGTCCTTTGTTATCCCACTTTTCTTAATGTTACCTCCAAGCTTATCTCTGATGTCTTATTTGAGTTATATTTTGTTGAATCTAACCATCAAATCACCTTCCATTGAGAAATCTTGGCTATCCTTGTCCAATTTCCTTTGATGGCTCTTCCAAGCTTATTTCTAATGTCCTTTCCAAGCTTGCTCTTATTAAATTTAACCATTATATCACCTTCCTTTGGGAAATATTAGATATTGTCTTGTGTCATTTACTCTGATGTCACTTCCAATCTTATTTTCCATATCTTCTCCAAATTTAGAGAGTAAGCTAAAAATTCTATTGATTTTCCAATTGAAGCACAAATATATAATGGTCATAGTAGGTATAATTAATGCCCGCAGTAGTGTCACCATAATAGGAACAATGATAACATTATATATGAATCAATTATCATTCTCCATAGTATATCTCACTTACCTTCACCTAATTTTAGTGACAGATCAAAATCCAAGCCTTTCTTCATTTAGAAATATAAATCTACTCCCAATATCAATAGTTTCAAATGACCAAGTAGTTTACCATGAAGTTGATGAAGGAAAAGATGATGTTGCTGATTTTACTATTGTAAATAAGTAATGGATTTGGTTTCTTTAGTTATAGAAGAATAAAGGAGGTTTGTAATAGGTCAAAATCTAAGTCTTGTTTGAGCTTGTGAGTAAGACCTTTGTGGTCAAGATCATGGTGAAGAGTGTTGTAATTGAAGTGAAGATTGCGTTTTTTGTGGTTAATATCCAATTATAAAGTGAGATAAAGGTTCATCTTGTATTGAATATTTTGATGTTAGAGATCAAAATTATGCACTTTGAGAAGAATATGAAGATCTAAATGCATATCCAAAAGCACTAGTATATCTAATAGCATGATCTATAATAAGACAAACAATAGGAGTATTACAATATTAGATCTTATAGGAACTGAATATACAACACCAATTTAATCGATTTAGCCAAAACAATTAGTAGTGTCAGTAACATTAGAGCTAGTCATTGATGCAATTCTAAAAGAAATAGTGGCATAGTAGTCATCGTTACTAGTGGTGGTAGCCCTTGTGTTGGTTTGATATCTATATATAAACCTAGTCCTTTTTGTCGATTCAGAAAATGTTTATCAACCCGAATTTGTTTCAACTTTATACATGTTTAATAGTGTGAATGGATTTTGCATATTTCTCTTAAGCATAGTTCTAATCCCAATTCTACAAGCCAATGTTTTAAATTTTATGATTGTGACCGAGATAATAACATTTATTGTTAAGATTATGTTATTTGAGAGGGAGATCAAGACATATCCTTTTAGTTGTTTAAGCAAAGGAGTTTGTTGATTAAGTTGTACTTAGCCTAGCCATTGATTAAATCAAGTCTATTGATTTGGTTCATGAAGGTAAATAGGATGATAAACCACTCAAGTGCTTGTTGTAAGGCTAATAAACCACTAGGTAGGGTAGAAATCCACTAGTATGATTGTTGAAAAGGGCTGATAAACTATTGAGTGCTTGCTGAGGGAGCTGATAAACCACTTAGTGCTTTCCAAGTAAGTGAATAAACTGCCTAGACAATGTTCTACAGGTCCTATAGTGCTTGCCTTGAAAAGACAACTGATAAACCACCTATAAATAATTCCCATACTATTGGAAAACTGAGCAATACCCCAAGTGATTCTTGTTGAATCCCTGAGAAATCAGTCCCTTGGATCATGGATCTGGCTCAGGGGTGGACAACTGCAAGAAATACTGTGGTGCAACTGGCCTAAGGATGGGTGGAGAATTGAAGTCCCACCTTCATTTGCCATCCATTGCTATCCATTCTAAAAAGTTCCACAACTTATGTATAATTGAATGTGCATGTTAACAAGATTGGTATGTAAATGATTAATATATGGCTACGTGCTATTCCTGAATGGTCATTGAAAAATATTGCATGTCTTCGATGGGAAATCTATTATGAATGCTCTTTTAGCTAAGTTGGAATGCCATTTTATGTGGCTTATATGAACATGCTTGATTGTTTAGGCAAATGTAACTGGTTACAATGTGGAGACATGCAATTAATTGTTAATACTATGCATAAATGGTTGGCTTGCTTATAAAGCAAAATATTTACTGTATTGTTTAATAATGTAACATACTATGTTTATGAAGAGAATGGGTCCAACACTATGGGTGTTGTGCTTGATGATTGTAAAAAATTTTAATGTCTCATTCTTATTATGGGACACATTTGGATCTAAGGATGGCTCGATAGAGCCTTGAAGTCTTTAGTCCTGTATATTGTAAGCTACATGCTTGCATTTGGTTGATGAAGGTATTTGTGGTATATAAATATATTCTTATATAAGGAACTTAGAATTTGGTGAAGTCTGGCGAGTGAGAGATGGGAAAAAATTAGCCACTTGTCATGAGATTTCATGTCATCCAACACCCCCCCTTGGTCAGTGGTATATGTTAGTTGTTATTGGGATCAAACTCCATAGACAAAGCACACGGGACAATGATTTCCCCATCATTGATTGGAAAATTTTATGACACGCCATGTCCTTCCACTTGTGGAAAGTAGCATGTAATGGCCCTAGAAATTTTGATAGAAGGCGCAGGAAAACTCTCCCTTCCATCACTTATCATAAAATTTCAATTCGTGCTATGCCTAGCTAGCACAAGGTTTGTCTGTGGAGCTATAACGATGTGGCATGGTGGTGGATGGAAATATCTCCATGCCGAGGGACAAAGAAATGAATATGGCACTTAACGGAGGCATCGTGCCATTGAACCCCAATTTTGTATAACATGAAATATCATATTTTCTTGAAGTACCTAGCCTTGTGGGACATTCTGGTGATGGTTTAGGTGGAAAGTGCCACATGGGAAAGGAAAGGCTATGCAGGCTCCATGTGGCAGGTGACCAGGGAGGTTGCTGATGTAAAAACCACATGGCGTGACATGCGGTAGGTTGATTTGACTCTATTCAATGGAAAAAGGGTACTTTTTTGGGTGACATGTAGAACTATCAGAGGATGCCACGTGGTAGGGTGATGTAATATTGATATTGACATTATATTAGCAGTGAGTAGGGAAATCGATGACTTATATAGCTTGATGAAATGACATGACACATGGCAGGTATCATGTGGTGCCATGTGGCCTAGATGTGATACATGGCACCAATGTGGATTTATTGTGGCTTGGGGGCACATCACCATGGATCACAAACTCCAAACGGTGATTTGCAATGTTAATTGTGTCAAGTTGTGGGGTTAATAGAAGCCGCAGTAGACAAAAGCTGTGAAACAAGAAATGTTCTTGGTAATTAATGTGGAAATTGTTGTTGCATTGTAGAGGTTTTAAAACGGTTGTTCCAAAGGAATGACATTGGGCATGATGGCATTATGGAATTATGATGTGGTAGGGGCCACATGGGATTTTTATGATGTGGCAGAGCAATGTTTGTCGCTTTGAAGTGCCACATGGTGGGGCATTTTGATGTGGTGGGGTTGAAAGGGGTTCAATTTTTCAAATGGGCATAACTTTTAGTCTAGGAATCAGATTGAGATAAAACTATATCACAGACAAGCTCTTGACGAGCCCAACATAATGGTGGTGTTTGTTTTAAGTTTTGAGGAGGTTGGATAAAGAGGATTTTTGTGACCCCATATTCATAGTAGACCTTGGAGTTTGGGTTAGTTTTCATGTAAATCATTCCATAGCTCGAGATTAACCCAAGGTGATGGGAGGGTGTGTTACATATTATTTTTGTGCCTTTTTGGAGGAGGAGTCATGATGAAGTGAAATGATTTACACTATTATTTATGAAAGTGGCTCAATAGTGTATATCCCGATCTATACAACTATTGATACACTATTGTAGGGTGAATATTATTTATCATGGAGGAATATTTGCTCTAGATTTTGTATGGGTTTCACATATATTGCGTAAGGTGAAAGATATGCATCATGAGAGTGTGGTCTACCTAAAGCATTTACCATATCAACCATAAATGGGGGAAAGACATGGTTGTTAATCTTTAGGGATTCCTAAGAAAATATCAATTAAATTTACATTGGTAGCTAATGGAATCAACAACCCAATTTCTTTATCTTAAACTTGTTCCTTGTTCATGGTATTTATGCTAATATTAAGCTCTAATTCCTATTGTTCAACATGCCATACAAATAAAGGTACTCAAAATTACATGAGCAAATAGAATCCACGGGTCTCAAGACTTGGGAGAATATCCAAATTAAGAAATGAAAAATGAAGGGTTGGAGAAGATGACAACCAATACGTGACTATGCATGAAAATGAAACCAAAGACTAGTAGTGAAAGAGTTTGATGGTTGGACACACTTCACTAAAGTCGTGAAAAAATTACCATATCTCATTGTCCATTAGTGTGACAAAATATGGGTAAGCAACACACTAGACTTGTTATTTCCATGAATAAGATATGTAATTGATCCCGACATGCCAAGGATGCCATGTGGCCAACATGTGCAACACAACTACTTGAATTTAGTTGGTTAAGGTTGACCCTAATAGTTACATGTTAGATATGACACCAAATTCAGTTTAATGATTAGGCCTTATGAGATTTTGGGGGTATGGATTTTTTGTTGTTGTTGTAATACTGTATATATGGGATGCCCCCTAGGGACAAGGGGTTAGGAAATTTTATATTCAAGGGAAACTATGTTTGTTGTAAGAATTACTTATGATGCTTAATATTGAGAAGAAAATTTCTTGACCAAGATTTTGTAGTTGAATTCTATCTATCTCTTGGATAATTTTGGGAATCATATGTGTTTCTTCTATAGTCGGAATTAGTTTATTTTTATTCCTTTCTATTTATTAGACTAGTTTTTTGTTCAAGAGGTTTGCATATTAACAGGAAAAATATCTTCGACTTGTTATCCCAACCAACAATAATAAACTACCGTGGCACCTAGAATTAAAGCCTTAGAAGTGACATGCCTTGGATTAAGGAGTATTTGATTACTGGTCTAATTTTTGGTTTCAAATCATTGCTCAAAATATGTTCAAAGAGGCTAACTATGAATGAGGTACTTGTATCCACACAATACGTACATGAATTTTCATGGGAACTTACTAGGGCTTGTCTAGAAGCCAATAATGCCCCTATTTAGTAAGCCATAAGTGAGGCTTTATTAAATCTAGGCAATAACAAGAGCACAATGGTAGAAGTTAGAATTGCTCACATGTATGTGTATGCTAATATTTCTTGGAACATTATTTCCTATACCAACATATCCTCCTATAACCCTCGAAGTTGGTTGAACAACTCTAATGAAAAATAGACCAAAAGAACTAGCACATTGGAAAACTTGTGGTTGTGAGCCAAAAGGTAATAGGCTGATACCTATCTTATTAGTAAAAATTAGAGGTGAACAAATTATTGCAATGTATGCATATGAATTAAGGGTTGAAGTCATATCTAAACCATGATGAGATTAGCCCTAGAATATGTTGATTTTTGTAGTTGGGAAAGTACTTCTAGCCTCGTGTCTTGACTAGAAGGACCACGTTTTACCTCCTTAGGAGATTGCATGTGACATGCAAGGCATGCATGTGAATTGTATGTGACGTGCGAAGTTTGCATGTGACATGCAAGCCATGCATGTGAAAGTGGAGTTTGCATGTGACATGTAGAGTGTGCAAGTGATTTACATGCATGCAAATGAGTTTTATGTGACATGCATGTCTCGTTTCATGTGACATGCATGTAATGCAAGATAAATTTATGACTTGAGTTAAATTAAAAGAATAACTAAAGTTAAGTAACTTATATATTCAGTTAACTTGACGAGCTAATTTTGGTTGTCGAGCTTAGCTTAGAAAAGTTATAAATTGAGCCTAAGGGTTGAGGAAAAGACATAATAGTGGCACTAGCTTCAGGAGGAGGAAGAGTGTGATACTCCAATGTGCCAGGTCCAAGGAAGGTGTCAGGAGCAACAAGAGAGACAAATCCAAATCGACTGAGGAAGATAGAAGGATAGATCTAGGGCTTGATCAATTAGACACCTTGAGTTTATTGTTTTATATGTAATTTCTCAGTTGGGCCATTATCCCAGGATGAGAGGTTAAGTAGGTTTTGAGTTTTATTAATGATGATCTGATTTGTTGGGTAAAAATCTATTTATGATTATGTGATTCAAATCGTAATTTGTTTCCACTAAATATGATGTGTTAGGAACTTAGCTGTGTATTTGTTCATTAATTAATTACTTGCAAATAATTATTAGGTGTTGGGTTTGTGTAAATTCTAACATGATATTAATGTTAAAACTTTGAATCGATCTCAGAATTATAGGTGCTAGGTTCATATCAGATTGTTGGAGCTAAGTTTGGCTATGATCGTACGATCATTTTTTTGTTTTTTGTTTTTGTTTTAGGGCCGAAGTAAATAAACTCACCATATAGGTATGAAGGACAATACTAATAGTCAAGAAGTTTGGTAGATGTTAGGCCTCAGAAGGAGAGAGGGAGATTGTACTAGTTAGGGGATTGACAGTAGAGTTTGTGGATATCTCGAAGGACTAAGACAAGGCCCACAATTGTGCTAGAAGGACTTGCCACAAGATTGATGTTAGAGATAAAGATTGAGTAGAAAGCTCTAAAGACTAAGTTGATACTGGGGACTCTGTGTTCTAATATGGAAGATGTGTAGGAGGCCTCTTACATATATGTTAGGACAAATTGGTATGAGCTAACGTTGATGGATGTTCAGGAGCAAGCTCCTAGGAGCATGTTTGGAAGGAATAAGTCCTTAGATTGGATCCCAAAGTAGGTAGCAAAGAAGTTTTCTAATTCAGATTGAGCACCTACAATAATGAATGACGTGGTGGTGTTGGAAACAAATCTAGGTGGGGGAGATTCTTCTAGAAGTACCTCCCTTGCTAAGAGGAAGTGTTGATTTTTGTAGCCTAGGCAAAAACTTATAGCCTTGTGTCTTGACTAGAAGAACCTTGTTTTTCCTCCTTAGGAGCTTGTGTGCAACATGCAAAAAAAACATGTGAGTTGCATGCGACATGAAAAGTATGCATGTTGATTACATGTGGCATGCAAGGCATCCATGTGAGTTTCATGTGACATGTGGAGTGTGAAAGTGAGTTACATGCATGCAGATGAGTTACATGTGACATGCATGTAACACAAGCTAAATTTATGACTAGTACTTGAGTTAAAGTAAAGAAAGCTAAATGTAAGAAAGTTAACTAAAGTTAAGTAATTCATGTTTATTTAAATTGATGGGCTAATTTTGGTGATCTATCTTAGCTTAGAAAATTTGTAAATTGAGCCTAAGGGTTGAGGAAAAGACACAACGACGATAATAGATTTAGGAGGAGGAGGAGTGTGATACTCAGTGTGTCAGGTCTGAGGAATGTGCAAGGAGTAACGAGGAAGATAGATCAGTATCAGATGAGGAAGATCGAAGAAAAAATCTTGGAATTGATCAGCTGAATAATTCTAGGTTTATTACTGTATATGTAATTCCTTGGTTGGACCATTATCCTAGGATGAGAGCCCAAGTAGTTTATGAGATTTATTAATGATAAACTAGTTTTTTTAGTATAAATTTATTTGTGATTATGTGATGCAGATCGTAATTTGCTTCCGCTGAATATTATGTGTTAGGAAATTAACCATGTATTTGTTTAGTAATTAATTTCCTATAATTAAATACCAGGTATTGGGCTCGTGTAAATTATGATAGAATCTATATGGAGAGATGTATACTTCATGACCAACATTTACAATATATTCAACCATAACAATTGGTAAGCACATAATAACTGGTCAAAATTCACATTGGGTTGAAAAAGTGAAAAATGTAGTCAAAGGACACCTTTCAATCATAGGTCACAAGGACCATACATGAGGCTATTCCATATGCATAAATAACCTATTAGGTATGTTCATATACAATAACACTTCAGAACTACAATATTCAACTTGCAGTATCATTCATCTATCAATTGAAATATGATCTACAAGTATACACCAAGTATACCTAAAAAAACATATAAAGCACATGTTGGTAACAAGTATGGATTAGGGTTTTATACAATAATAGAGACCTAATGTTATTAATTACCTTCCGTTGTTCTCAAACCAAACATATAACAAATATAACACTTTTTCACCAAAATAAAATTCAAGCATGGCTTTCAATAACTCATATGCTTGTTCAACTAGTTTACACGTAAAAACTAGGAAATATTATTTTCCACATCCATCTATGCATGTGTAGTATAAGCCAACCTCAGGTCACTATAAACAATTTTAATGTTTTATCTATATCAATACATATTATTTCATGCATATAAATCCAAACGAACATGTATATCTAACCCTTAACCCCAAATTAACTTTTTATTGGTTTTGTTATCTATGCATAATCTTACACTCTTACACTCTTAGTGTTTTTACATTTTCCTTGAATAAAATTTTCCTTATTTTCAAAGTTCAGGCTTGTAACTGACATATAAAAAAAATGATAAATAATTGTGAATAATTGAAGAACATGAATGCTTTAATGTAATCATTGGAAAATTTGTCATAAAAAATTATAGATATTAGTTTTAAATTGATATATCGAAACAATTGTATTGGGTGTGCGAACCATGACACTTACTATGCATATGTTATTTTGAAATATGCTTACAAAGCACGCGCACACACACACACACACATATAACTTAGAGATATGATTTGTAAGCATATTTCAAAATAACATATACATAATATAAGCCAGGTCCCTATAAAGAATTTCAAAGTTTTATATATAGAAATACATATTATTTCATGCATATAAATCCAAACGAACATGTATGCCCAACCCTTAACTCCAAATTAACTTTTCATTGGTTTTGTAATGTATGCATAATCTCACACTCTTAGTGTTTTTACATTTTCCTTGAATAATATTTTCCTTATTTTCAAAGTTCAGGCTTGTAATTGACATATTAAAAAATGATAAAAAAATTGTGAATAACTGAAGACATGAATGTTTAATGTAATCATTGGAAAAATTGTTGTAAAAAATTACAGATATTAGTTTTAAATTGATATGAAAGCATATTGAAACAATTATATTGTGTGTGTGAACCATGACACTTACTATGTATATGTTATTTTCAAATATGCTTACAATGCATACATATATATATATATATATATATATATATATATTATATATATAATATATATATATATATATATAATAGATATATAATATATATATATATATATATATATATATATATATAATATATATATATATATTATATATATATATATATATATATAATATATATATATATATATATATATATATATATAATATATATATATATATATAATATATATATATATATATATATATATTAGAGGTGGTTCACGGGTGGCTGCTACATCCATGGAAAATCTGGGCAAATCAACCCTGAAGGGAATCTTTTAAAGCCCTTTGGTTGACTAGCATGGCCTAACCCCAAGAGTGTTGAGCAGAATTAACCCTGTGATCTCCTGATCAGTGAGGTACTTAACAACGGGGACTCGACCAATTGAGATAACCCTTGGGGCTAGTGTATATATGTGTGTGTGTGTGTGTGTATGGTTATTAGTCCCAACTTTTGCTAGGGTCTATAGTTTTCACTTCATAGTCAGATCCCTCACCATAGAGTGGTACTTAGTTTATCCCCATGTCTAATCTTTACCTAGTTCTTGTGCCCGAAGTGTAACCCTAAAATTGGCCCCAACGTGGGATAAATACAAAGAGGGAATTAGCCTTGGCCCTAGAAAGGAGGTGTTCTATCCATTCCAAACTTTTGTTCTCAACCCTTAGAGAAATTGATATACCAGATGTGATCTGGATTTATGAGGGAACAAAATGAAATATAGATTTAAAACAAACACAAAGATACATTAGAACTAACCTTCAATTAATAAATAACAAATCCTAAAAACTGTTTACATGCAGAATGAAATTAAATTAGCTCGGGTGATGGTAGCTTATCTATGAGAAGTGATGTGATGGCTACATGCCTTCTGAACTGTGTTACAATGATTTTAAGAGAAATTTTTATCATGAATAAACAACAATAAACCATAAACATCCAAAAACCTAACCCTAGGAGAGGAATTGCCAAAAGTTATAGGCTTCGATGGGGTTAGTTGGAATGTCAACTTCTTTGGGTCATAACTTTGACATATGATCTCCATTTGGCATGCACGGTAGACCCTTAGAAAGGCATATCCAAGGACAACAACATTCAACTCAATTTCCTGTTTCCCCAAAAAAAGCCGTTAAGGGCCTCAAAACTACTCTGGAAGTTTAGGAGCTGAAAAACAACAAAAAATAGAAAATTGTCAAAATAGGAAACTATGCTGAAGAATATGAAATTGATAGAAAATAGTGTTGGGGGTCCAAGTGGAATAATTAGGTGGCCACCAATATCGACCTTTATCAATCCTCCCCCTTTAGGAAGTAATGGTCCCCATTGCATTGAGTTCCTACATGAGGTGCATAAACTTCTGCTAAACTTGGTTCCTAGTGAGCCACTTGCCTTGGTGCTGGAACTAGCCGACTTTGATAAGCCAATACAATTGAATCCTATGTTGGAGAGTGTTCTTAATTTGTGTGTACATGATCCAATCAGTTGCAACCTATTCAATGCAATCTAGGTTGAGCTGTGTTGGGGTCAGGTGCTCAACAATGGTTTGATGTGCCCAACAATGGTGGAAAGTATGGCCGAAGGTGGTCCATATTGAATACTAGGTATAGGCCAAGGAATGGGGGGTACTTAGCTTGAAAGCATTGTCACCCACTACCTTGGGTGATGATGTAGGGCCTGTATCAGAGTGGTCGAAGCTTCCGATGGGCTCTGGAAAGGCTTTCCTTCTGCAAATGCAAGCAAACCTTGTCAACCACTTGAAACTTATGTGGCATCCGATGCTAATCATGATTTTGTTTGTATTTAGTATTGGATTTATCTAAGATATCATGAATTTTTTGGTGGATGTGCTAAATGCGTTCAATAAAATTGATGGCCTTATCAACTTTGGGTTGAACATGTGATTATGTCTGTGTAGTTGCAAGATGCATTGCAACATCAATTGGACAAAATGGTTGAATTCCATGGCCCACTTGAAAGGGGATGTGGCTAGTCGAGCTATGGAGAGCTCTATTGTAGTTGCGTTTACATAAGGGTGACTCTCATCCCATGTTCATGGATGCTTAGAGTTGTACATGGATAATATGTTCACTATCATCCTATGGACGACCTCTGTTTGGCCTTCAATCTGGGGGTGGAATGAAGTTGAGTTGTTGAGCTTGGTGTCCAATCATGACGAAAGGCTTGAATAGAATGCACTTAGGAAATTTCTATCTCTATATGATATAATGATTTTTGGGATCCCAAAATGTACCCACACTCAATCGAAGAAGAACTTGGTAGTGGATTCTGTTGTGATACTCTTCTTGCAAGAAACCAATATGGCCATCTTAGAAAATATATCAATGACCACAAACACACAATCATTACCATGCTTGGTAGAAGGAAGGCTAGACATATAGTCCATGGAGATGGATTCTTAAGACCATCTAAGAGTAGGCAGAGCAGTGTACATGCCTTTCTTCTTAATGGCCGGCTTGGCAATGACACAGACAGTGCAAGATTTGATACATTTTCCAACATCTTGTCAGAATTTTATCCAATAAAAATGCTTCTACAACACTACCACTGTCTTCTCCACACCAAAGTGTCTTGTGACCTGAATGTAATGTGCCTCCCTAATATGATTAGCATGCTTTCTTGAAGGAACAAAAATATGTCCCAGATAGCACAAAATTCCATCCTAAAGGTGGAAGTATTGAACTGAATTTCCAACCATGAACATATTGTAGGTTGCAGTGAATTTTGAGTCATTCTCATATAACTATGTCCATCTAGAGGTATCGTTCCCATAAGAGTTGAGAAATGTGCTTAGTTTCACAATCGGGGGTTGAATGAGGTAGTTTGCGACGTGATTGGTGTTACCCTTCTTGTATTTAATGTTCAAATGGAATTGTTGTAGGTATGTGGACCATTTATGATGGTGATCATTCTGCAACTTCCCCTGTGTCTGCATAAATTGAAGAGGAAGGTGATCCATCTGGATGATCATCTCATTCCCAAAATATAATGTTTCCATTGTTGGCATACTTGCATGATATAATACATTTCTTTATCATAGGTGGGGTACTTGTGAAAAGTATCAACAAGTGCCTAATTGTGATAGGCCACTGGAAGCCCTTGTCGTGTGAGGACTGTGACCAATAGCATGCTCAGATGCATCTATATCAATTTCAAATTTCTGTCACATGTCTAACAAGGTGAGGACTGGTGTAGAGCAAAGGCGGTGTTTCAGTTCAATGAATGCCTTCTGTTATGACTAGGACCATAAAAAATTTACTTTTTCTCCACCCTTGGTAACTTGACTCAAGGGCCAAGTGATATGAGAGAACCGCAACATGAATATTCAATAGAAATTATCAAGGCCCAAGAAATTGCAAAGGTTTGTCAGAGTCGTTAGGGACGACCAATCCTGAATGACTTGGATCTTAGCTAGATCCACTTGCACGCCTTACTCATCAATTATGTAGCCCAGATATTGGAACTAGTCCATGCCAAAGGAGAAATTCTCCAGGTTGACACATAACTTGTGCTACCACAGGGTTTGAAGGAGTTGTTGAATATGTTGCTTGTGCTCTAACTGATTCTTGTTGAAGATGAGGATAACATCCAAATATACAAGCATGAATGAGTTGGTGAAAGGTCACAAGATGTCACCCATTATCCTCATAAAAGTTGTAGGGGCATTTGTGAACCTGAAGGGCTTGACCAACCACTCAAAGAAACCCTCCTTGGACTTGAAAGTGATCTTCCATACATCCATGGGTTCTATTTAAACTTGGTGATACCCAGACTTCAAATCAATCTTGTTGAAGTACTTAGCTCCATTGAGATGGTAAAAAAGGTCATCAATCCATGGGATTAGGTATATGTTCCTACCTATGATTTTGTTTCGTGCCCGATAATCAATGTAGAGTCTCAAGGATCCTTTTTTCTTCTACATGAGTATAAATGGGCTTCGACAAGGTGAGGAACTTGGTCGAATGTGCCCTTTCTGTAGCAACTCCTGGATCTGCCACTTGATTTCTTCATTTTCCATAAGAGAGAAGAAATAGATTGGCCCATTAGGTAGAGGTTCTTTGGGGGTCAAATCAATCGAATGCTTGACTTGACAGTGCAAAGGTACCCCCATGGGTGAGGAGAAGATGTCCCTGTACTCTTCCACGACCTTATCCACTTGTTTCTGCTATGTGGAAGATTCATTTCTTGAGGCCATGGATGTGGCCATGATCTTCACCTTTTAGAGTGAATCAAGAAGAAAACAAATTTTGCAGTCTAGGAGAAGATATTACTACATTTCATAGTAGAGATCAAAGAAATGGTTGTAGGTGGTGCTATCTTCATTATCCTGCATAATTTTCTACCCAAAGTAATAATAACAGTAAGAGGTTTGGACTCATACACAACATTACACTTCCAAAAGTATGGTTTACATAATAAAATATCACAAACTTCAAGGGGAGAAATATCACACAATACCCCATACACGAAGCGCTTGGTGATGTAGGGCAGGCAACACTATTGGATGACGCACAGATCTCACCCATGGTGGAGCCACCTAATGGTGTATGGATGTGGGTGTGGTGTTGTTGGTAGGCCTAATCACTTAATGACCTTTGTTGAGATGAGGTTCTTTTGAATCCCACTATCGACAGTGAATTGCAGCGAGCACCCTTAACCCACATCTCTGAGTGGAAGAGACACTCACCCTCCTCTGGATATTCACAATCACTTTTCTTAAAATGGAAATGATGGAGTTGGGTTTTGCATTAATGATTTGTTTCCCCTTGTTGGGTTATGGCTCAGAGTCGAACATGCATCTGACTCTCAAGCTTTCATCTCAACCACTAGTGATTGCTTTGTGTGACATTCATTTGTGTTATGAGTGGGATTCTTTTGGAACTCACAACACTTTCTTGTGTCTTTCTTTGTCTTCCCATTTCTATTATTTTCTTTTGGCTTCAATGAGTTGTACTTGGTTGTTCCACTTTTTCTCTATCCTTTGTTTTGCAGTTTGGGGGTGCCCTTTCCCTACTTCAGATTCATAGATCCAAAGTCTCATTTCTTCTCTTTAAATTTTTGCTTGATCTTGACAACATATCAGTATGCTGCACCAAGTGAGGAGATGTCTAGGAACTCCATTTTTTCCCTTGCCCTACTTTGGATTCACAAATCCAAAGTCTCACTTCTTCTATTTAAATTTTTGCTCGATGTTGATATCATATCAGTATGCTGCACCAAGAAAGAAGATGTCTAGGAACTCCATTTCTTCCTAAATGTATTTGTGCAGTCAACCAATGTACTTGAGCGCCATATGTCACTCAAATTCCTTGATACCCAAATTCATGTGTAGGGTAAGAAAGATATTCGTGAAATTTGGGTCCCTTTCATTCCATAGTGTGGTCCATTTTATGTGCTTGTCTTCATAGCTCCCACCAAGGTAATACTATTCCTTAACAAAATCTCAGAAAGAGTCCCAAGAGGGTGCTACTCAAAATAGTGAGGATTCATCCTCATCCCTTTTCTCACAATAAGTTTCCCACTAGTCCTTGACATGGGGGGCGACCTTAAGGAGTGAAAAAGTAATATTTTCTTTATCAAAAAAATTTTGGACCAAAAAGTATCCTTCTAGAAGATTTAACCATTTATTTAGAGCATTTGCGTCTATCTAGCCTTCAAATATGGTAATGTCAAAATTAAACTATACCTTAAAGGGGGTGGTGTCTCTAAAGTGAATACTAGATGAAGATGCTTTTCCCATTGGTATCCATCAAAGGGTCTGGGAAAAATTATCCATCATCTCATTCCTCTGTCGCTCGAGGGCTTCTTTGAGCAACAATTTGATAGGATCTCCTTCTCCCTCACCTTTTTTTCTTCCATCATGGGAGGATGTCGGGGTCGGTAAGGATGATCTTCCAAGGGTTCAAGCAGTTTGAGTCCCAACTCCTTATACCCTGACCTCGTTGGGGACATGCACAAAAATACAGAGAGAGAAAATCGCTCTGATACCACTGGTCCGGATTTATGAGGGAATGAAATAAAATACAAATTCAAAATAGAACCATAAAGATACAATAAACTAAAATTCAATTAATAAATAACAAATGCTAGAAACTGTTTACATGCAGAATGAAAGAAAACTAGCTCGAGCGATGGTAGCTTATCTCTCATAAGAGATGTGATGGCTACATGCCTCCTGAACTGTGTTACAAGGAGGTTTAGAGGCCTTTTTATCATGAATAAATAATGGGAAACATTAAACATCCAAAAAATTAACCCTAGGAGATGAAGTGCTAAGAGTTATGGGCCCTGATGGGGTTAGTTGGAACATCAACTTCCCGGGGTAGTAACATTGACAGAAGATATCCATTTTGCATGCATGATAGCCTGTTAGAAAGGTATGTTATAGGAAAAAAAATTCAATTGAATTTCCCATTTCCCCAAAAATGTTATTTTGGGCCTCAAAACGACTTTGAAAATTCAAGACTTGAAAACTTCCAAAAATAGAAAACTGCCAAAACAAGAAACCGTGCTAAAAAATGGGAAACTGATAGAAAATAGTGTTGGAGGTCCAAGTGGAATAGGTGGTTGTCCACCAATATCCAACCAAATCAATCCCCCCCTTTAGGAAGCAATGGTCACCATTGCATTGAGTGCCTCCATGAGGTGAGTAAACTTATGTTGAACTTGGTCCCTAGTGAGCCACTTGCCTTGGTGCAAGATCTGGCTAGCTTTGAAAACTCGATACAATTGGATCCTATGTTGGAGAGTGTTCCTAATTTGTGTGTCTATGATACAGTTAGTAGTGGCATGTTCAATGTAATATGGGTTGAGCTTTGTTGGGGTCAACTGCTCAACAATGTCTGATGTGTCCAACAATGGTGGAAAGTATGGCGCAAGGTAGTCCACATTGAATACTGTGTGTAGGAAAAGGAATGGGGGGACACTTAGATTGAAAGAATTGGAAACCATAACCTTAGTGATGATTTAAGGCTTGTATTGGAGTGGTCGAAGCTTCTGATGGGCTCCGACAAGGTGTTCGTTTTGCAAATGCAACCAACCCTTATCACCCACTTGAAACTTATGTGGCACCTGATGCTGATCATAACGTTATTTATACTTAGTATTGAATTTATACAAGATATCATGAATCTGTTGGTGTATTTTCTGAATGCATTCAATAAACTTGATACCTTTATCAACTTTAGATTGAACATCTATAGATTTTATCTGTTTAGTTGCAAGATGCATTACAACATCAATGAGACACAAATATTGAAATCTCAAGGCCACCTAAAAGGGTTTTGGCTAGTTGAGCTATGGATAGATCTGTTGTAGCTGTATTCCACATAAGGGATACTCTCATCCCATGTTCGTGGATGCTTAGGGTTGTATATGCGTAAAGTGTGCACTATCATCCTGTAGATGACTTTTGTATGGCCATCAGTCTAGGGGGTGGAATTCAGTTGAGTTGGTGAGCTTGGTGTCTAAAAATGACCAGAGGCTTGACCATAATGCACTTAGGAACCTACTATCTTGAGCTAATATAATGGTCAGCAGGATCCAAAAATGTACTCACACTCATTCAAAGAAGAGCTTAACAGTGGCTTATGTTGTGAAACTCTTCTTGTAAGAAGCCAATATGGCCATCTTAGAAAATCCATCAACGATAAAAAACACACAGTCATTACCATGCTTGGTAGAAGGAAGGCTAGACATATAGTCCATGGAGATGGATTCCCAAGTCCGACTAAGAGTAGGTAGAGGAGTGTAGAGGCCTTGATTCTTAATTGTTTGATTGGCGATGACACATGCAGTATGGGATCTTATATATTTGACAACATCCTGTCGAAGATTTAGCCAATAAAAATACTTTTGTAGTATTACCAATGTCTTCTCCACACCAAATTTTCCTGCGACCTGACTGTAATGTACCTCTAAAATCAGCTTAGCACACTCGATTGAAGGAACACAAAGATGTCCCAGATAGCACAAAAGTCCATCTTGAAGGTGGAAGCCTTGAACTGGATTTCCAGCCATCAACATCTTGTAGGTGGTAGCGAAGTCCAAGTCATTCTCATATAGCTATGGACATCCAGAGGTCTCGTGCCCACAAGAGTTGATAACTATGCTTGGTGCCATAATCAGGGGCCGATTGAGGTAGTCTACAATGTGGTTGGTGCTACCCTTCTTGTATATAATGTTCAAATTAAATTGTTGTAGGTATTTGGACCATTTTTGATGGTGATTGTTCTGTAACTTCCACTGTGTCTACATAAATTGAAGAGGCCAGTGATTTGTGTTGATGATCGTCTCCTTCCCTAAAATATAATGTTACCATTGCTGATAGCACTACACAATAGAATAAATTTTCCTATCATAGGTGGGATTCCTTTTGAAAATATCATAAAGCGTATCACTATGATATGGGACTAGACACCCTTGCTGAGTGAGGACTACACCAATGTCATACTCGGAGGCATCTGTCTTAATCTCAAATGGATTTCATAGTCCTGGTAAGATAAGGACTAGGGTAGAGCAAAGGTTGTGTTTAAGTTAAATGATGCCTTCTGTTATGACTCAGACCAATTTTTTTTTCCTTTAGCTCCACCCTTGGTGACTTGACTTAAGGTCCAAGTGATATGAGAGAAAACCCAATATGAATCTCTGATATAAATTAGCAAGGTCCAAGAAGCTACGAAGCTACGTTAGATTCTTCAAGGCCAACGAATCCCCAATGACTTGGATCTTAGTTGGATCCACATGCACACCTTGCTCATTAATTATGTAGCCCAAATATTGGAACTGGTCCATGCGAAAGGAGCATTTATCTAGGTTGGCACATGGCTTGTGTTGCCACAGGGTTTGAAGGACCCGTCTAATATGTTGCATGTGCTCTTCCCAACTCTTGTTGAGGATGAGGATGTCATCAGATATATATCCAAAAGTGAGTTGGTGAACGGTTTTAATATGTCATCCATCAACCTCATAAAAGTTGTAGGGGAATTTTTCAACATGAAGAGCATGACCAAACACTCAAAGAGACCCTACATGGACTTAAAGGGGGTCTTCAATACATCTGTGGGTTCTATTGGAACTTGGTGACAACCAAACTCTAAATCAATCTTGTTGAAGTAATTAGCCCCATTGAGCTGATTATGAAGGTCATCAATACATGGGATTGTGTATCTGTTCCTAACTGTGAATTTGTTCAGTGCTTAATAATCAAGGAAAAGTCTCTAGGTCCCATCTTTATTCTGAATGAGTATAATTGGGATCCCACAAGGTGAGGAAATTAGTTAGATGTGCCCTTTTTGTAGCAACCCATGGATCTTCCGCTTGATTTCTTCATTTTCTAGAAGAGAGTGGTGGTAGATTGTCCCATTAGGTAGAGGTACATCAGGGATCATATCAATTGAATGCTTGACTTGTTAGTGCAAAGGTACCCCCATGGGTGAGGAGAAGATGTACTTGTACTATTCCATGATCTTATCCACTTTCTTTTGCTACATGAAGGAGCCCTTAATGGAGGCCATGGATATGGCCATGATCTTCCCCTTACTTTGAGAGTGAATTATAAAGAAAACAAATTTCTCTATATGGGAGATGATCTTACTACTTTACTTAGTAGAGATAAAAAAAATGGTGGTTGGTGGGGTGACCTCTAGTATCCCATATAGTTTTCTTCCCAAAGCAATAATAATCGTACGAGGTTTGGACTCATACACAACATGATGCTTCCACACTATGGTTGGCCTAATAAAACATCACAAAATTCAAAGGGAGAAACATCACAGAATAACTTGTTCGTGAAGGGTTTGATGCTGTAGGGAAGGCGTCACTACTAGTTGACGCAGAGATGTTGCCCTTGGTGCAGTGATCGGATGGTGTATGGCTGTGGGTTTGGTGTTTTTGGAAGACCTAATTGCATAATGACCTCTACTGAGATGAAGTTATTTTGACCTCCACTATCGACAATGAACTGCAGTGGAGCACCCTTCACCCACATCTGTGAGTGGAAGAGATGCTTACCCTTCTACGAATCTTTGAGCTCACTTTTCTTAACCTTTTTGGTGGAAACAATGGCGTTAGGTCCTACGTCAATGATTTTTTTCTCCTTTGTTAGAGATTAATTAATGGAGAAATGAAATACAAAAAATATTTCAGAAACACATAAAACAAGAGAGACACAGATATACGTGGTTCACCTAATTTGGGCTACGTCCACGGATAAATATCTAGTCCTTCCTTTTATATTATCTATCAAAATGAAGAGATAAAACCTACAACAAATCCTCTGTAATTTCCTCTTCGCTCTCACACAGTCTCCTCTCTCTCTCTCTCTCTCTCTCATAATAATAATACATAACCACAATAAAATTCCCTCATATAAACCAAGGGGGTGTCTTCCAAATAGAAAAACCCTAAATTAACATAACTTCTACCGTCAAATCATTTGCCTAATGAATGACCCAGATTGACTATGAAATTACAATATTTTACAAGGAAAATTTTCATCTATTTTTAGCTTCGGGGGCGTTGCCCCCGAACCCCCACCAAGGGGTGGGGGAACTCATAAAAGTCACCATCACATGCCCCTCCTTGGACCCCCTTGACAGCGTTTAAACGAGTGACATTACTACTCCGTTAGGAATAGGGATCCAACACGACTCAAACAAAAAACTTTGAACATTTAGGAAGATAATCAAGCTCCACACCCAACAATCTCCCACTTGGAGACTGATTACAACAACTCCACTGTTACTTCAATTGTTGGACAATTCTTACGCTTTGGACTTGGTTGTTTCTCATATTCATCATCATACTTGAAGACGAATTGAAACTGAGCAGGATCTCAGTTTCTCCCTGGTTACAACCTTTGTTAACATGTTTGCAGGATTTTGGCTAGTGTGTATCTTTTCCATATTCCAACACTAACCGTATGAAATGGTAATTGAGCTGTGTATGTTTAGTCTTGGAATGAAATGTTGAGTTCTTTGCAAGATGAATGACACTTTGGATGTCACTGTATAACCTTCCCATCTCCTGCATCTTTCCCAACTCATCCATAAACCTTTGTAACCAAATCATTTATTTACTAGCCTCTATACCAACAACATACTTTGCTTCCGTTTTTCAAAGTGCAATAATATTTTGCAACTTTGAAACCAAATTGACAGTTGTTCCACCTACAATAAACACATACCCTGTGGTGCTCCTATTGTTATTCCTATCACCTTCCATATCTGCATCAACATATCCCTGTAGACTAATGTTTGAACCACCAAAGCATAATGCTTGATTTGTGGTACCTCTCAAATACCTGAGAATCTACTTCATTTCCATCCAATTCTCTTTTCCTGGACTATTCATATAACTGCTTACAAATCCCACTACATGTGCAATATCAGGCCTTGTGCAGAACATTGCATACATTAAGATTCCAACTGCTGATGCATATGGAACTTTACACATATAATCCATCTCTTCCTGAGTCTTGGGACACATTTACTTACTTAGTTTGAAATGGTTAGCCAAAGGTTACTAACTAGTTTTTCATTCTGCATATTAAATCTTTCCAACACCTTTTTTATGTACCCACTCTGAGACAATGCTAATTTTCTATTTTTCCTGTCTTTAGTTATTCTCATACTAAGGATTTTTTTGCAACACCCAAATCCTTCATTATAAATAAATTTGCCAATTTTCTTTTGAGCAAATTTATTTCCTGCATGTCAGACCTTGCAACAAGCATTTCATCTACATACAATAGCAATATAATCACTAGTACAAAATGACTAATTAGTTACTAAAAAAACGACTAAAATTTGCATATAAACGACCATTTTTGGGTTAGTGACCAATAGTAGCTAATTTACAGTATCTTATAACGCGGCCAACTTTTAGTCGTTTTTAGCTTAGTTATTAATTGGTTGTCTCAATTTTATTATCTAGTAGTATATTTAGTCATTAATTTGGTCATTAATTTAGTCATGGATTTAGTTATTAATTGCCACAATTAATGACCAAATATACAACAAAATATATTATTAAATGATCACCCGAGAAAACCAATTAATGACTAAAGAAATATGATCAAAATGTTGGTCATGTTATAAGATACTGTAAATTAGCTACTAATAGTCATATATATGAAAATTTTAGTCATCATTTGAAACAAATTAATGACCAAATAAATATGACTAAATTTTGGTTGTGTTATAAGATACTGTAAATTAGCTACTAATAGTCGTATATATGCAAAATTTAGTCATCATTTGTAATCACAAATTTATCATTTGCAGTAGTCATTTATCTTTTTTTGGTAGTTTCATATTCATTATATAAGTGACTAATTTAGTAGTTTATAATCGTTTCATTTACTTTTATTAACAACCATTACAAGAAACTAATTTAATCATATATTCATTTTATTTGTGATCATCATTAATCATCATTAATCAACATAAACTACTAATTTAGTAGTTTTGTATTGATTTTATGTGTTCATTATTAATCATCATAAAAATTAATTAGTATGATTTTGCTACTAAATTAAAAAAAATGTCATACAATGTACATGTTCATTTAATATGAAAACACAAAGTTACAAATGTTAATTATAATACTAAATAATATCAAGTGCAACTATAAATAATTTCAACCACGGAAATTATATTATATAAAATATCAAGCATTACAATATGATTTTCCAACTTAATATTGGTTGGAGAAAAATTTACACATGAAATATTGTTTCATCACTTCAAAACATTATCATTGTGTTGTCGAGGCATTGCAGGTGATTTCACCAACTATGAGGACTTGACCATTAGTCTCTGTGTGTGTCTTATGTAGGATATTGGCTCTACAAATACCCCTAGATCAGTTCTCTTCTCTCTCTCTTTAATTTTCATTTTGTCACTCCAGTTTTATTGTTCTCCTCTTTCTTGAATTCTTGCTTCTTACCACCAATACTAAGTTCATTTTCTAAAAAATAAAGAAGATACAATGCAGAGTATAAGACATGAAAGACAATGAACACTAGAATATAAAATAGTGTAGACTATAAAGGATTTTTATGATATAGAACTTAACATCAACAATATTGTCAATGCCATTTTTCCCCATAAAAGCAAAAACTCCAACAAGTTTTCTCCAGTTAAGCAATAGTGTCCATTATGTGGCCAGATGACTTGTATAAACAAAGCAAATAAAACATCACCAAAGAAAATAACACCTTAGTAAACTTAGTATTCAGCCTTCAAGGAACGTTAGGCACAATCGTGCCAACTAAGTTACATGATATAAAGCTCAAGCTGTAGATTACTTATACAGTGTGGGAGTGCAAACAAAACTCCTAGAAAAATCCAAAGCTATGTTTAGAATAAAGTGAAATGAAGTAAAAAGGATACAATAATAGGATAGCCTTGTATACATGTATATAACTGGATAATGTAGAAGGCTAAGTGAATAAATCCAAGGCTGGAGGTTGATGATGTCAAGAATGCCCAAGTCTGGTGAGCATTTCTTTAGATAAGAACTATAATTTGGGTTCATTATCACATATGAATAAGCCAACAAGTCTATATTAAATTATTAATGTTTTTCTTATATTTATGGATCAATACAATATAAGTGAATAAATTGCAAAGACAATTCCCTTCCCATTGTGTTCCTGACTTGTGGTACAATATATTATTGTGATTTGGAGCAAATTTCCAGCGTAGAAAATATGTAGCAATCACCATTAGTAATCCCCCAAATAGGATTATTTTGGAATGTAACTTTGAGATTCCAATTGCTATATGATTCTTGAATGGAAAATCCACACCGAATTCCAACACCAAAATTCCAATTTGAGGGAACACCTGTGGCCATCCTCAATCACTCAAACTCAAAACATCAGTGATCATTATAATGAAAAGATAAAATAAGAGTAACTTTGATCTATTTTGCAGATTTACATGGAAAACACCAATAGTTTTCGCATATTTACCACACTTGTAATTTCCAAGATATAACACATCGATTGATCTTTTACAACAAATACTTGACTTAATACAAACAAGAATTTAACATATTACAATATTATCACCAACGTTTGATCGTCGATTAGTTCAAACTAGTTAGCACAAAAACTTCAAGAAAGAGCAACAAGTAGAAATAACAAATCCACCAATTAATAATCAATCAAAAAAGGATAAGTTTTTGTTGAAGCTTGATAAACAAATATAAATTATATTAACATTCCACTGCAACTAGTGGTCCTATTCAAGAAGAAATACTACCTAGAGAACTCATCTTCCAAATTATTTGCTCTATCCATGAAGCTTTCTGCTATCCTCAAAACATAATTCGCATTCAATATTTTAGGTCTCTGAAGCTTCCCAAAGGCCTTGCCAAATGAAGCTGTGAATTTCATTTATTTTCATAAACTACTTCTTGTACTGAAAAAATATAGTTTGACCATGTGATAGATAATTCAAGAAAGTAAAAAATTGTGTACAATATTTCTTAGAAGACTTCATGTTAAAAGGAAAACTTGCATATTTCAGATAGAAAAATAATCTTAATAGAGATGGTCAATATTACAAAAAAATAGAGTGGATATAAAACTGCAGGTAGAACTAACAAAATCATAATTGTAATATAGTTTATTGATTATTCTAAGTGAAGCCAACTAGATACATACAAGTTTTCATTTTCAGCTTTCTTTCCCATATCTTTATTGGACGTGGAAGCTAACTTGCATGCATCTCAAAAGGATGTCTTAGTAAGAGTATATGTTGCATTCTCATATTCCACACTTTATTTTCCATGAACAATCACAACATGTATTGGAGGAATTAGCTGCTACATTAGTTGAGTTGTCAACTTTCATTTTCTCGATTTCTGATTCCCTGCATGTGCATTATTTGAGTTTTCCATAGTGGAGTTTTAGATAAGAAAACAATATATCTGAAAATAAAACATTCATCATGCAAAACAATGACTAACTATATGATGCCAACCCATATTTCTTTATTGTTGGAAGAAAACCAATCAACTACGCTCAACTGACATCATTAAAGTTATCCAAAACCAACTTGGTGGACATTTGAAGTTCTGCTACATGAACTTGTTCCTTTGTGTGGATAAATTTCTCTTTGTGTGTGGCAAGGGCTATTAAATTTTCTGAGAGTGATGATGTATGCTTACCATCAGATTTTATGTTTCCAACTGATTTTTTAACATCTTCACGTATAATATTTTAGGTTTCATCTCAATTGTGTATGATCTCATTGCCCCTAAAATATATGACCTACACATGAGGCTACTAGTACAAAGAATATAACACATACCCAACAATATGAAGGGCATTAATGATTATAAATGTCTATGGATCAATGTTATAGCTTGTAGGAGCAGTTGGTTATTTCCTAGAGATCTTTGGGAAGGCCCTAAGGGAATGAAGCTAGGAATGGTCAATGGTCCAAAATTGGACCCACTAATTTATTTATTTTTCTTTGCAAGTAGCCATGATGAATGTTCTTAATCCTTATTTTTATTATGTAATAAGGTGTGAATTTGGATTAGTAATGCTCCTTAGTGGAGATACTTATTGGTGATATTTTCCAACATTCAACACATTCCCTCTATTCATTAAATTTCAATTTTTCTTCTTTTATTCCATTGTGTATGCTCCCATCCGCAAATATAATACATAACTAAAAGATTTCCATGAATTCATTCTCCTGTAAATTCGTATGCTCTAGGCCCAAGGTGATTAATATGATATTGTTTGCAAGAAATATGAACAATATATTGCAATAAACAAGCACAAATGTGGTCATAATCTAGCAAGCCAACCAAAACAGGAAATAAGAAAAATGTCAAACATGGTTGAGAGAGATGGAGATGAATATATCAAAAAGTGATATCTATTTGTATCATAATTCAAATCACCCTGCATAGATCTATCTTAACCCTAGATTTGTCAAGCACCAAGACTGACAAAATCCTTTGAAGTGCGAACCTTTCCTTAAGTTTTTGCACTCTAAAAAATGTTTTCACCTTGAATTTCAACACATGATAGATACACAATTAATACGAATCTACATTGGTTTATATTTTATTGATAATACATCAACTTTAAATATTTATGGTTTTTGGCATACTAGAGATGTAGATTATAGAATGCACCTCTCGATGCAATGCCAAATGTCAATATATTTAGTTGAAAAGCTACAAAGAGAAGATATTATCTAATGGTTTTATTACAAGGCTAATATCATAGAAACTGGAGAAATAAAGAGCACAAAAGAAACTAAAGACATACAAATCAATTAAGAAAGTTTTTAGTAGGAGAAGTTGATATCTTAAGTCACGTTCTCTCTAGCCCAACCATAAGACAAACAAGTGAATCAAAGGAATTTTAGAGACAATAGTCCTAAAATAGTTTAGGAAAGATTCAAGAAAACTAAAGGTGAGCAAGCAAAAGAGTTAAATTTATTTCAAAACACAACATAAAGAATATAAAGTGGCCTTAATCAGCCAATCACATGTGCATCCCCTATGCTTCATAGACTATAACCAATGTGATATCCCATCCATGAATTCAAATTACCAAAAACATTCATGCATTTGAGTAGGAACCTTCACACATATGGTCTACAATGTCTTGCCTAGCACTACATGCACCAAATTTCTTTGATAGGGTCATTCATAAACCCTCTATGCTTGGCAATGAAGTATTAGTTCACACTTTAGGTCAGTGGGAAATTAATTTGTCCACTAGGATTCCATTTTCAATGTGCTTTGCCCCAATTGAATGACACAAATTTGAAAGGGATGGCAATGGAGAAAATTCCTAGGTGCAAGCTCTTAGGGGAATCAGCCAAAATATCTTCTCATGGTTCCCTTGTTGATCTAGTAAAATTCAACCAAGTTTTGTAAAATAGTACATCACTGGCATCAAAATTCAGCCTTAGGGGGTATTTTTCCATGTTGATTAGTGGTAGACAATATTGTTTTGTCTCCAAGTAGAAAATCAAATAACCAGTTACAACACATAAACATCATAATTCAAATGTGACATATCTCTTACCATATACAAATTTTTACATGAAATAGGGCACTCACCTATTTGATTGTAGACAACGAATATGTACCTAGCACTGCAACATTTGATGAGCGTACATGTAGGAATATACACCATGAGATGTTCAAAACTACCACATCCAATTGTGTAATCCCAATGTAGACCCTCTTAAATGATGCAATGTTGTGTTTATTAATTGCTATTAATTGTATCAGCATATCTGTCATGACTATCCAATGTTAATCACAATTATGTTAAGCTAAATATCAAAATGCAACCTTCACTAATATGCACTTCAACAAAGCAGTTTACAATGTATCATCAAATATACATTACAAGGAGATAATGTCATTAATACATATCAAAATCCTTGTGGAAATATATGTCACTTAAATTTTTATTTTAAGTTAGCTTGCAATTAAAACGATATCACAAAGACAATAGGGAGACACAAAACACACAAGTACCTCTAAGAAATGTTAGTTCCTAAATGAGGGATAATATGTTACAATTATAGCAAAAATTAAAAGCTCCGCCTTAAGCTGATGAGAAGACCAAGGCATATCTCTCATGTAGTTGATTATAAGGCCAGATATGTCATGAAGGTCCTCCTATGCTAAATACTCTTGTGCTACGCTAAATATCAGAACACCATCTTCACGAATGTGCATTTTTAATAGAGAAATTTGCAATGTATCATTCAATATGCATTACAAGGAGATAGTAAAGACTCCAGAAGTAAAGACGGTGGCACCACCACAGTTGAAGAAGCGAGGGCGGCCTCCCAACCATCCTCATCTACCTCCTGCTTCTCATCCTCAGTCACCTTCTGAGGGCTTGACCTTGACGGGTATGAATCTTCCACTCAACCCTGTTTCCACTTACTGCTCATCTCATATTGATTGCATTTTATCTAGTTCTTTCTCTGATCTACATACCTTGAACCCATCCTTTGATCATCTGGGTTTGGGTTTGGTCTCTGCTCCCCCTCTCTCCACTCCGCTCTCCTGCCAGTTCACTTCTTGCCCCATCTTCTCACCCACCCCCTCCACGCCTACCCCCTCTCACCTCCCTACCCCTTCATCTATCCTCCAGGCCCCCCCACCTGGGGGGTACATGACATGATCGAAATCGAAGAGGAAAACCCAGGACCTTGTCGGGCTTGAGATACTCCAACCTCCCCCTCCCCCTAAACTCCATAGGGGCCGACCTTCTTATCTATCTAAAGCCCAAGGCACTGCTGAAGATGAGATCACTTTGGGGGTTCATTCTACTATCCCAAGGACGCTTAGAGACAGAGAATCCCAGTCTATCCCTCCATGAAGATTTTTTCTTACAATTGTGGAGGGTTGGCTAGGCCGGACAAAAAACTATCCCTTCATCAATTGATTACCATTGAACTGCTTGATATCATTTTCCTACAAGAGACTCTGGGACCTGCTATAGACATCTCTCAGTCCCTCCAAAACATGCTCCCGGGTTGGATTTTCATTGGGCTTGATGTCCATGGGAGATCGAGCAGATTAGCTTTGGGTTATAACTCTCGAACCATCAAGTTGCTCAATTGTTGGGGAGGTCTGGGCCATCTTGGTGCAGATATCAGATCTGTTGAACTAGGTATGAATTTTAGGATATTTAATGTTTATGGGCCTTGCCAGAACATGCCTGCTTTTTGGAAAAACCTCTTGAGTACTGATCTATTCTTGACTGACCACCTGATCCTTGGTGGTGACCTTAATTTCTCCATCGGATACTCTGAATCCTTGGGTCACAGGGCACAACGAGAATCCCTTTCGGATTACTTTCTATTTGAAATGGAAGCACACCATTTGATTGACATCCCCTCTGCAAAAACTCAAGTGACTTGGAGGAACAACAGGATTGGGGAAGATAGTTTGGCCCACAGACTTGACTGCTTCCTTGTCAAAGAAAAGGTTATGGACTTGGGTTACAATATCGGACATTGGGTAGGTACAGGGGGGTATCTGATCACCTACCCATCTACTTAGCTATAGATGGAGGGCAATCTAAGCCTAAAGGTCCCTTCAAATTCTGCTCTATCTGGCTCAAGGAAGACTCCTACAAAAGAATGGTCACTGATTTCTGGAAGGCCAACCCCCCTGGGAGGAGGGAAGACAGTATTAAAGGGTTTATTCATAACCTTACAATCCTAAAGAGAATGTCCAAGCTTCGGGCACATAACAAAAGAGTACAGGAGGATCAATTACTCTGTGGGATTGATTTTGAAATTGCTGCTTTTGAAATTGATCTTGGAGGAATGTACACTTCAGAGGAACACAAGGAAAGGATGGTTTCTCATTATGCTTCTAGAGTTAAAATCCTTAAATACAAGGAAGAAACCTGGCACCTTAGAAGCAGAGCCATCTGGATGCATGAAGGGGATGAAAACACAAAATTCCATCACAAGTACTAATGTAAGAACGACGACTAACACCATATGGCAGCTACAAGATGAGCAGGGGCAGATTTTTAATACCTTCCCTTAACTTTCTGAATTAGCATCCTCTCATTTCAAGCGCACATACAGTGCTCCCAGGGACATCAACATGGCAGAAATCATCAGGGTAGCACAACTCTTCCCTAGATATGTGGATCCTGAGGAGGGTGAGGATTTAACAAAGGATGTTACTTTGGAGGAATTGAAAACCACTTTAAAGTGGTTCAAAAAGGATAAAAGTCTGGGACCCGATGGTTAGTTGATAGAATTCTACTTGGCTTTCTTTGCCATCATTGGTGAAGACCTGCTCATAATTGTTGAGGACTCAAGAACCAGAGGGTACCTTGAAACCTCAATTACCTCCACTTTCATTGCACTCATCCCAAAGACTGATAATCCACTCCTTTGAGGATTTTCGCCCCATATCCCTTTGCAACTGTATATATAAGATCATCGCTAAGATCATAGCAAATAGGATGAAACCTATACTTTCTAATCATATTTCATTGGAACAATTCGCCTTCCTAAAGGACAAACAGATCCATGAAGCTGTGGGTAGTGCTCAGGAAGTTATACATACTCTTCACTCTAGGTGTGGCAAAGGTATGATACTGAAGGTCGATTTATCAAAAGCTTTCGACAGGGTAAACTGGCTTTATATTAGAATGTTGTTAACCCATTTACGTTTTCCTTACTTATTTATCAAATGGATCATGAGTTGCAATACTAATATCCCTTTCAGCATCCTAGTGAATGGTAGTGCCTCTCCATTCTTTACTTCTGAAAGGGGTCTGAGACAGGGATGTCCTCTCTCGCCTTTGCTCTTCCTGCTAGTTATGGAAGGACTCAGTAATCTCATCAAAGAGGATCATGAAAGGAGCAGATTAAAAGGCATAAAGATAACAGATGGATGCATCCTGACCCACCTCCTCTTTGTCGATGATATACTTGTATTTATTAATGGCATCATAGGGGACATTAGTATCATCGAAGCCAATTTCTCCCTTTTTCAAGAGGCAATAGATATGATCATAAATGACAGAAAGTCCACTTTGACAACAACTGAATGTACTCCACATGAGATCTTCTTTGCCCTGCAACGCTTCCATTTCACTCAGCTGCAACTATCTGATGGCTTAAAATATCTGGGTTACAAGTTGAAGCCACTAGGCTATAAAATCGCTGACTGGACTTGGCTCATCTCCAAGATGGAGAAAAGACTTAATACTTGGTACCTCAAACACCTCTCACGAGCAGGATGTCTCACTCTAATTAAAAGCATCCTGGAGGTCACTCTTGTATATTGGATGTCCCTGGCTTGGATACCCAGAGGCATACTCACTAAAATACAATCCCTCTGCTGCAGATTTCTTTGGCAAGGGAACAAACATGGCAGGACTTTTTCTTGGGTCAGGTGGGAGGCCCTGAACCTACCAAAAAAATGGGGGGGCTGGGGTCTAAAAAAGCTAGAAGACTTCTCATCTGCACTTGCTGCCAAACTCGGTTGGCAATTAGTTTCAACAGACAACCTCTAGACTAGAGTTACATATGCCAAATATATTGCACTAATGCACACTATGGACTGGATTAGAAGACCTCACCTAAACACCTCGGGCATCTCTATCATTTGGAAGGTTGTCCTAAAAGCTTTGAACCCCATCAGAGAGGGGATCACTTGGCGAATACATTTTGGGAACACTATTCAAATTGGTCTCTATCCATGGGTGGGATGTGGGAATATGCACCGTCTTCCTATGGATCTCATACAGTACCTCCAGCTACATAAAATTTCTTATATTGCACAAATTGCAGACATTGATAACACCTCTTTCCTCCAATAGACATGGAAAACTGCTTTTCATTTAAACATTCCACCTGTTTGGATGCAACTTTGGGAGGACTACACTCAAGCTCTCACAGATGCCAACATTTGTATCCTTGATGGTGATGTTGAGATTATATGGGCTCTATCAAAGAATGGATGGTACTCACCAAAAGAAGGATATATGATACTGTCGGCACCTAGGAAGCCTCTGATACTTGCCGACTGGTGGAGACATCTTTGGAAGCTTAAAGCACCTCCTAGAACAAGGCTTTTAATGTGGACTATCCTTTGGAACAAAATCCCAACTGGTGATAACCTCCTCAAATGAGCACAATATGGTCCCCATTGGTGTAGCATATGAAAGCAGGAGAATGAATATACTTCCCACCTGTTCCTGGAATGTACGGATGTTACTAATCTGTGGAATCTTATAATTCCCCCCATTGCCCCCTCTGCAATTTGGGCCGACAATACTATTCTTGAGGCCTGGCAATCCTGGTTCAACATTTCAGCATCGCCTAAGCTCAGAAACCTCCCCCTTCTGATTTGTTGGACTATCTGTATTGCCAGAAACTGTCTAATATTTCAGGACACAGTGCTGAATTGGGATGTTTTGGCAGCCAATGTCATGGCCGATTATTCTCTTATTCCAGATGACCCCCCACCTCGCAGCTCCTGTAACCCCATCCCTGTTCAAATCAACCACGACAAACCTTGGGCTTACTTTGATGGTTCAGCACAAGAGCAAGGATGTGGGGGGAGCCATTCTTCATTTAAACCATCAACATACCTTTAGTATGCTCATAGGCTTCCGAAGAGGCTCTAACAATTCTGCTGAGCTCCTTGCCACCAAACATATCATTCAGTTCGCCTTGGAAAGAAACTGCAGAGATCTACAATTATTTGGAGACTCAAAAATTATTAGTGACTGGCTGAACAGAAAAACCATTCATATCTTGGATGAAACTTTGAGAATGATTATTTCTTTTGATTCTTTTACATGCTCACACATTTACAGGGAGTAGAACGGGGCTGCCAACAGCTTATCCAAAGAGGCTGTGATTGGGGAGCAGGGCATCTGGTTGATTAGAGAGTGCCATGGTGATACTTTCTACCAGTACTTCCATCGGCCATTCATGGACCTAAATGTTTAATATATATTATTGTATTTGGTTTTGCATAGATCAGGCACATACCAATTTTGTATGTATATATTGACATTGAACAGCTGGGATATCAGTAGGATATTTGATTTGGCTTCTGTTATTTTATTGTTGCCCCCTGCGTGGATCAATGGCGACAATTTTGTTTAATCATGATATGTTTATGAACTACATATGCACCAGCATCTATAGAATGTAATTTCCTTTCTTAATCAAATTACGATTTTCCTTATGGGAAAAAAAAGGAGATAGTGGCACTCATGCTAAACAAAATCCTCACAAAACCCTCAAAAAGGAATATCCTATTTAATTTTAATTAATTTTCTTACAAACATCAAAAATACAAGAAGGAACCACAAAGGGGACAAGCACCCTTGAGCAATTTTAGTGCCTAAACAAATAAATACCCATTGCAATTTGAGTAGTAAATATTAAAATAAATACCTGACAAAGCTAATGTGAACACCAAGATTGCAATGAGATGCAAAACAATCCAGGAAAATGAAAGTACCATAAGTTACCAATGCCCATGTGGGATTCCTTGTATTACGGTCAATGAACATCTGCCATGAATAAGAATCACATCATATCAGATGATATCTACAGTAAATCATAAATACCTATATAGATCTGGTCTCAAATTACCCAAATCACATTAAATTTTTTTGTGAACGATAAAAAACAATGCACCCACAAAGAAACTTTTTTTGCTATGGCGAAAATATTTTGTTTCCACTAAAGAAATAAATTAGCCATAAAGAATTTGAAGAGAAAAAACATCAGGTAATATGAATAGAAACTTGTTTTCAGGTTTGACCTAGGGCTTTCTGAATACAACATTCTTGTCCATAAAACCCTTGGTAGCCATTGGTGAATGATGGAGGTAATGATAAAGCAATTCTTGGAGTGCTCAAAGCGCAAAGGTTGGAGTACTATGTCTTTGAGGAGAGCAATGCCTTCTTCATGTGAGACCTCCTCAAGTATTGTTGGACTCTTCTTTAACTATTTGTATATTTCTGGTAGTTGAAAATGTAAAGTGGTTTTTCAAATTATTCATAGTTGTATGTATAACTTTATGAATAATATACCCTTCTTATGGTTCTTGCATACTACTTTGTAAATCTAGGTTATAGTTATGGATTTTCAAGAATTTAGGTAACGTAGGGTTTTAGAATTTCCCCATCAAAATATAATTCAAACAATTTTATGGGGAAAAAATTGCAAGATGGAGGCCAATTTTGGGATTTTCAAGAATTTAGGTAACATAGGGTTTTATAATTTCCCTGGTAAAAATATAATTCAAATAATTTTATTGGGAATTTTTTTTGCAAGATCCAGGCCAATTTTGGGCAATCCCCGCAAGTTTTTGGCCATCCTCGCAGTGGCCTTGGTAAACGATGTCATTTTTATTAGCAAACTAATTTAAATTGTTATGTGGTTTATATTCAAATTTCATGGTTATGGTTGGATAGTCAATTTCGGCGTTAATTTTTTTCGTTGGTTTCCCTTTGAAGTCACCATTCTGAAGAGGTTCCATTACATAACTTGGACTTGTCTACGGAGTTCCCATTAGAAAGTTGGGACTAATTACTAAAGAAGTTAGAGATTAAATTTGATGGTAATTGTTTAATGTATTATTTTTTTAATAATGGAAATACCTAGTATAGAGTATATGTGTGGGTGTAATGTAAGTATGTAAACAATTTTAAATATCAACTTAATTAAAAAATAGAAAAAAATTAAAAGTGATATCGGGATGACTATAAACATTTAAATGTTGGGTTAATTAATAATAAAAATAATAAAAATCAATTTGTTATATTTTGGTTTTGTTATCAACTTGTGAATAGGCTTTGTTACAATACCATGGGCCAATACCATGGCTTATCAATACCAAATACCAAAAAAACATAACTTATTTCACAATCAAAATAAATATTATTAACCATGGATATTCACCCCCACTTTACCATAGATATTATTAACTTGTAAATAGGCTTTGTTACAATACCATGGGCCAATGCCTCGCTTATCAATACCACATGCCCAAAAAACATAACTTATTTCACAATCAAAATATTTTATAACAATATGACAAGATTCTTAATCATGGACATTCACCCTCACTTTTTGATTGATATTATGAACTTGTGAACATGCTTTGTTATAATAGCATGGGGCTAATACCAAGACTTATCAATGCCACATGCCAAAAAATCATAACTTATTTCATAATCAAAATATACTTTAACATTATGACAAAATTCTTAACCATGAATATTCACCCCAGTTTACCATGGATATTATTAACTTGTAAATAGGCTTTGTTACAATACCCTGGGTCGATACCTTGGCTTATCAATACCACATGCCCAAAACCCATAACATATTTCATAATAAAAATAATTTATTTATCAATACCACATGCCCAAAAACCATAACATATTTCACAATAAAAATAATTTATTTTAATTTAATTTTATAACATTTTTTAAATTGAAGCTAAAAGAAAAAATGTTATAATTACTTTTGAGATATATCTAAACTCTTTATCCTTACGGCTACTAAAATATTCCATAGAAATTAAATTAATATTTTAATAAAAGTAAAAATGAGAATACTTTTATATGTAAAGATGTGAAATTTATATAATATAAATAGTGCTAGAAAGCATCAACGTAGATCCATCTTAGCTAAGTATCCAAGGGATGACAAAAAGAAAAGTGAAGGGGAGAGAGGGGGGGGATTGGGGGACAGGAGGAGGGAGATAGTGACAAATCTAGAGGGAAGGGGGAGAGAGAGAGAGATAGAGAGAGAGAGAGGAGAGGAGGGAAGAGAGATATAGGGAGAGAAGGGGAAGATAGAAAGAGGGAGACACGTAGATGGAGGGGAAAGAGAAGGGAAGAGAAAGTGAGCTAGTGATAAATTTGGAGAGAGAGAGAGATGGGGGGAGAGATAGAGGGAGGTGGGAGAGAAATGGGCAGATAGGAATCAAGAGAGAGAATGAGAGAGATATGGATTTGGAGGGGGAGAGAGAGAGGGAAGGAAGAAGAAATACATAAGGGGAGAAAGGTGGAGAGAGAGAGGGGGGGGGGGGGGGGGGGGGGGGGGGGAGAGAGATAGATATGGAGAGAGTGTGTGCATGTTTGGGGTGAAATAGAGAGAACGAATAAGAAAGAGACACATAAATACAAAAATAAATATTATATAACCAAACTAAATCCATCTTAACCCTAGATCTATCAAGTGCTTAAAGGTATCAAAAGTCTCGAGGTGCACACCTTTCCTCAAGTTTTGCACTAAAAAAAGAGGTTTTCACCTCGAGAGATTGGATCCCTCTCAACGCTTGATAGATCCAGGGTTAAGATGGATCTAGGCTAGTTATATGTATTTGAAGTTGATATGAGGAAAATCATACTTGGATATTTTGTATAATTTTAGCATAATTACATGTATTTGATGTATGGTTTTGTATAAATTGTAAATATATATTTTTTCTTGAAATTTATTTTTGCACATCAATACCAAAACATGGAGTGTTTAGCATAGGGTTTAAGGGGTGGCACAATGTTCTTGTAGGATTCAAGATAATGTCTTGAAACCTCAACAAATTTTCATACAACACACAGAAAATGGTGCCTACCAAGTTTCAAACCCCATATTCACATTAAACAAGTTGTGTGCACACCTAGGGGTTTACATGTCTATTATGAGTAATCCCAACCATCACAGAGCCATCTTGGAAGCCCAACATTGACATATAAATACCAAGAAGACAAATAATGATCATCATTGTTATGAAATCAAACCATATTTAGCAACTAAGAAAAGATTCTTGTAGTTGCATGTATTCCTACGTAAATTATGTCTAATAACTTAGGTGGTGGGAAATAGAATAATTTTTTTTTCAATAAGAAAAATAAATCATTTTTGTACTAATATTAATGCAAAGATGTAATTTACATCATCCAACATAAAAATAAATTTTCTTTACGTGAATGACATGATATTGTAATATGTTCAACATCTAATGTCCGAGCAATATTAAAATCCCCATAGGATTCAAAATAATTTCATAAGAGTCTAGTACTACCATGTTCATAATGTATGTTCAAACTAGATAAACAACATGGTATCCAAGTTAAAAACTAGTATCCTAATTTCAATGGATATGACCATGATAATAAAAAATGTAGATATACATGAAAAGTTAAGTCTTCAACTAAAGGAAATGTGTCCTGTAATAATTACTTAACACTTCTCCTTGTAGGTATTCTTCATAATGTATTTGACCCAGCTATAAGCCCACTTCCATTTTGGATAATCTATCAATATTTTAATGTAATTCTCTGTGAATGTGATCGAAGGGTATAATCCTAAAGGTTCTAATTAGATACATAACTCTAATAGTCCATTGATGCAGAAAGGAAGTGTTTAAGGAAGTATAACCTTTTAGCCAATGTATAACAACTTTTGAATCCCTTATCACTTGTAAGTTTAGATTGCTGAAGTGACATAATTAAAATGACTAACATAAATGATTGATTTGTACTATTGTATTACTTGTTAAGTAGTCATATTTATGTTACTAGACTAAATTAGTCATTCAAGTTAGTCATTTTTAGTTGTATTACTTATTAGCTAGTCATATATTTTAACCCGAGACTAAATTAGTCATTTATGCTAGCCATTTTGATCTAGGTGGATATTGGTGGCCACCTACCAAGTCCACTTGGACCCCCACCATTGTTTCTTTCAGCTTTTCAGTTTCCTTAGTTGTAGCACAATTTACTATTTTTATCAGTTTTTCGGGTCCTGAACTTTCAGAGCCGTTTTGAGGCCCTAAACGACATTCTTTGGGAAAATTGGGAGAAACATGGGTCCATGGATCGATGTTACTCTTCCCAAAGTTGTAGTTCTCAGATAGATCTTTCTAACGAGATATTGTGCGCGTCAAATGGAGATCGTATGCCAAAGTTACGACCCTAGGAAGTTGATGTACCAATTTACCCAAACGGGGCCCACAATTTGGTGTTTCATCTACTAGGGTTAGGTTTTTGGATGTTTAGGGTTTTCCATTGTTTCTCAACAATAAATAGGCCTTCGAGCCT